>JAOEJH020459152.1:0-18407 GCA_025448215.2 Palythoa grandis
GTTCAAGACAACATTGACGTCACAAAGCAGAGTCTCAGCTCCATTCCTTCCGTTAAACTGCGCGGCCATTTTGGAAAAGTTTTCGTGAAGCCATCGGCTATCTTCGTACATTTAACTATTTTACTTCTTTTTGCAGCTTAGGAAAAAAATTTCAGCCTAAGTTTCCTTTTAAGTGTTTTCTTTAACATTTCGTCGCTTTAAAATGGCTGAAGAAAAAATGTCAAGATTTAGGTTTATTTGACCTTTAAGGTACATGCAAGGAGTAATGCCTGTGGCATTAATGACCAGTTATAGTGGCTGCACGTTATGATTACCACGCATGTGCTCAATTTGGGATTTTAAAGTTTTATGTGACGGCGAGAAAACACAACGAAAGTAAGTAATCTTGTTCTGTGCCCCTTATAGGCCTTTTGCAGCTACAGATCACAGGGTACAAAACACGCCAAACTCGACTGCAAAAGAATGTGTCAGGCTCCGAGATAAAACAAAGTATCTAGTAAAGTACGATTTTTCTTTGTTTTACATTTCCAGTGGAATCTGGCACATTCTTTTGTAGTCTGATTGGCATCCTTCCGTCTCGTGAGACGTCAGTCTAGTTTGGCGTATTTTGTACCATGTGATCTCTACCTGCAAAGGGCCTACGGTTCGCCACTTGTAAAGGGCCGGGGAATACATTAAAAAAAGGCGTTTGTCTAAGAAAACACGGTACACAACTTGTGCATGTTTTGTGTTTTTGTTTTATGAGGGTTTTAAGATTGTTACTTTGTTAGTACATTCGCTTAACACCTACAAAGCGTAACGCGCAAACAAAACTGCTTAATTACAATTCGTATTGCGGCGAATTCTTACAAACAGCGCAGATTAAATCTAAAACTTCTTTGTGGAAGCAATTCTGCTCAGTACCTGAGTCCAGCTCAGAGTAATATTAACAGTTAAATTTAAGAAATCAACACAAAAAAAATGATGAGAAAAATAAACATTTCACATTTAGTTGTTTTAAGCAGGAATACTAACCCAACTTAATAAAGCAATGTAACTTTTGGTGCAAAATAAACATAATGTTAATGTAATTTGCCAGAAAACCAGTCGTTGAATGTGTTTTACCGATGGAAATCAAAGTGTTTCCGAGCGCCCAGGGCCCAGTTGTTCAAAGCTGATTAGCTAGTGCTAATCTAACCCAGGGTTAAAATCTTAATTCATGTTAATGTTAATGTTAATGTTAATGTTAATGTTAATGTTAATGTTAATGTTAATGTTAATGTTAATGTTAATGTTAAAGACTTCCTTGGGCTGTAATTTTGGAATTATCAACGTTTTTTCATGTAAAATCTGAAAAATGTTTAAGAACAACCGTAAATCTTTCTTTGGTGAGGAAATTGCTGCTTGGGATTTTGGCTAAACAGACATAAACTGAGAAAGGATGGCGCCACCTGGGGATGTCGAGTCCTCTTGGTCAAAATGGTTGAAATACCTACCGATTAAACTAAAATGCCGCCAAAGGTTGAGGTTTACCCGTTAAGCCTCGTTTTCAATCCAAGATGGCGGACGCGTGACAAAGGTTTACTTAAATTAACGAAGAAGACTCAACTTTTATACTACGTAATTCCTTGTGTTGTTTCTTAATCAGCGGGGAAGAGGGGATAGCGACTCCCCGTCATTTTAGCAGACCTGCACTACTGACTAGCAATAAGCAAACGAATGCAAAATAAGTTGTGTGGAAAAAAACTTCTACAAACAGCTGTGAAAATCCCGTCAATATATAAAACGACTTTGTATACACTCGGAAACCTTCGACACTTCTACTGTATGTGGCATGAAAATATTCTTTTTGTAGTAATGTGAAAGAAAATTCCAGTAGTTACTAATTTTAAGTTTCCAAACGATAAATTACTTACAAAACATTATGCAAAATACCTGAGCTGTGGTTTTAACCAAAATAGAACTCAAACAAATTCAAAGTATGAGGTTCTTATCAATATAAACGAGCGATGCATCATTATATTCTGCCCACGTATCTGTTTATTCAACACCTCACAGCTCTACTTGCGCTTTGTTTAAAATTCCTGTAGCAGTGTGTTCGCATACTTCATGCTTCTTTTGGCACGGCTAACACAGCTGATCCACGAACTATGCTATACTTTGTACATTCAGCGCGACAGAATTTTGTGTGACGTTAATGTCATACTGAAACTGACAAATCGTGCACGCCACTGATTTAATATCAAGTGCTTGCTAGCATTTTTAGCGAGTTTTTCCAAAGGTCTCTGTTGGAAAGACGACAATATTTAACTTAACCTCGTCTTTCTTGAGTTTAAGAGCGACAACCCCAACACTCAGGTTTTCAAACACTGTAAATTGACTTTTAGCGAAGTACGGATGTATCATATGTATGTCGTACATCTCTCTTGTTTGATCTTTCAACTTCGACTTTACTTCTCATCTCACCGTAAATCAAACTTCCACCAAGGTGAATACAGTTAAAAGTGTCGCGATACGGAACCATCCTCAAACGACCCTCAACGAAGGGGTTGCATTTGTCTTCTGGTCTCAAATGAGAGCTTCGGGAGGTCGGCCAACTGTACAAGGCTGTGACGGACTTCTCTGAAGCCGTGCTTTCTTGGGCAGTCTATCTAATGATTTGAGTAACGAGCCGAAGTTCGGCCGCTTGTCTGGCTGAAACGCCCAACACATTGAGAGTGTATCCTGTTAAGGAACATAAAAATACAATTATCTACCCACCAAATGGCTGACAGCCCAACACTTGCTTGTCAATATCGAGTAAAAGTAATAACCTAACGCAACCTGATGATCGTTCTAGTCTAATACCAAAGCTAAAACTCACTAGTTTTCTTAATTAATTAAGCAAAATGCGGCCAATCAACAAATCAACACCATTTTTCCTTCACTGAGGTCTGAGAAGAGCAAAGATTTGCATAAACATAATAGTTTATGGCTGGCTGCAATCAATGTTAAGACTGATTGCTTTAAGTGTCCCTTTGATTTACTTTTTTTTGCCTGTAAAACATAAAAACTAACTGAAGTAAAAGACAAAGTATCGTTGCCATCTCGGCAACATCGTCAGGTCAACTCTCTTTCTTTCTTTCTTTCTGCTTCGAAATGCTAATAGAGAAAAGTTTGTTGGTGTTTCCTAAATACAAAAAAAAACAATAAAACTCCAATACAAAAGCAACAACTTTCTACGATACTCAACCAAAAGTTGCTTTGTTGGCGTCTGTTTGGAAACTTTAATAAACTAATTAGTTTTTCTGTTTAGATAACCAGGTTACTCTTCGTGTTTCTTTCTTGGCAATACCTTGACTTCCGTGTTTAGGTCGTCCAGATGAGCTAGTGACTGCTTAAGTCCTTTGCCGACTTGGTATATAACAGACTCCAGCATTACTTTCTTAAATGGCCAGCCACCCGAACACATTTCAAACCACAGCGTTCTACATACACAAAGAAACACAACCGAATTTAACTTTATTTCTGGTACATAAATCCAAACGAACACGCTGAAAGATGTGCTCTTTTTAGCTACTTAGTTCATTTCAAACACTGATAGCAATAAGTTTCGGTTATTATTTTCCCCTGAATACGGGTTTACTATCGAATTATTGGGAAACGAGCCAGCAAGTCTGGAGTCCCTTTGCTTTAGATTTCAATGGTTTTCAAGGAGTACACAATTTAGATAAAGCTAAATTTAAAGTAAAACATCAGAAATTAGGTTTTTTCACTTCATAGTCGTTATTTAAAGTTGCAGACAACAGATTATGAAGAGGAAACCCCTGGGCCATGGTCCAATTGAGTATATAAATGTTATTTAAGGGGCGAAAACACACGATTTGAGAATCAAAAAGCTGTTTAAAATGGTAAACGAATCATCTTTAACGGTAACACGTCTCACTGCCTTTGGTGCTAGGTATGTGAGGTGACTCTCCCCCCCCCCAAAAAAAAAAAAATCTGACTTCATGTCATGAAGTCTTCCCCCCCCCATCCCTTCATGTCATGAACCTCCTCCACCTCCTCCAATGGTGCATGGCATGCCACAACCCCTCCTCCATGGTTTTTGTTACGAACTCAACATCAGCTCGAACCCCTGTTGCGCCAGAACATAAAATTTTAACTTTTGTTTTGCTCAGGTTAATCGACAGTTAAATAATTTATATCTGATTTAATGTTTTTATACCACACATTGTTCTTCAAAAATAAGTGAGTTCCGGAGTGGAGTCCAAGTGAAGTTATTCTTTTTGTCGCTTAATTTCTAAAGCAAGATTTTCTTAAGCATCGGAGAGGAATCAGATGTAAGTTTATTCATTTTCACTCATTCTTTTCATATTTATACTTAGAATCTGCCTTAGTTTTAGTCTTAAATTTCGTATCTTTTAACTTCACCGCGTGTAATGTAAACTGATAGCGGAAATTAAAGTGGAGAAAAGTTATCGATGCCGTTTCTGTGTTGCGGTTGAGCTGGCCTGCTCGGACGCACAATCGAACCAAACGTGCGACAGCCGAGAACGCTACAGTTCTGGTATGCAATATCCCTACCCCAAAGGTGCTCTGCATGCCACAACAATCCCTTCCCACTTATTACTATAATCGCACCTAAAAGATAAAAACTGAAATGTGACACCAAAAAAATTTAAATCAATATGGTAGGATATACCACAGTTGGCCGTTGCATGAAAACTGAAAGATTCTATTCGTAAAAGACAGCAATATCATCTGTCTCTAACATGCACACAAGTTACGTACCCAAAAGCGTACACATCCGTTGCATAGGTGAAGCACTCCGATTCTGGCGCGTCTTGATAAGGCGATAGTAGACGCACAAGCTCTGGTGCTAGATAATACAACCATCCTCGGGGTAGCTTCAACCAACCAGGTCTGCAGTGAGTAACGGGTGAGAAACAAACAGGGTTTAATTTGGGAAGGGTTTACACGTGGACGAAGACAAGGACACAGAAAGGGGCAAAGATAGGGGAGAAAACAAAGTCAACGTCCAAACACGAAATACTCAAATATACCGGCAAGGTTAGGAACAAGGATAAGGGAAACGTACAGGCAGTGCTCGACCTTAGCGTAGTCCACTAGCCCAGGGCCAGTAAAAAATGGGTTTGGGCTAGTAAAATTTCAGAACAACTAGCCACTGGACTAGTCAAGGTAGAACTAGTTTTGGAAAGACAAATAAAGAAAAAAACCAGTTTTTGTTGATTGCGACAGAGAAAAATGATTGATTTAAGATATCTCACAAAAAAATCAACAGCAAAATTATTAATATTCATGTAGACAATTCAGGCTTAGACTTGCCTCTGTTGAGTTCAGACAGCGTACAACAAGATCAAATTGGAGCCCTGGCTTGGCTACCAGGTGATGACTGTTGGCTAGTAAATTTCAAACCTCACTCGCCCAAGGACTAATATAAATTAAAACGTTAAGGTCGAGCACTGGTACAGGTCGAAGTTTAAGCTATGGATTATAAAAACATGAATGATATAAAGTATAGGTGATAGATAAGGACTAGGGCGTGGAGATTTTAGAGGTATGGGTTAAAGATAAGATTAAGACTTAGTCTAAGACTCCTAAAACTAAGAGTCCTAAGACTAAGATAAAGACTAAGATTAAGATTTTTCCAAAGAATATGAACCGCCTCTTATTTTTTTTTTTTGGTAAACGTCAGTTTATGTCTAATCTAAGATTTAACAGACGCAGTAGGACATAAAGGGCGACATTCCCACGAACTTTCTAAGTGTTTAAAAATGTGAGAGGCCCTGGTCCGTTTCGAAATGTTGCTTTACACGTGTGAGAAGGCATCTCGCCAAAACTACTGGCCCCACAGCCTACACAAGAAACTTTGTGTATCACGTTGAGCGAGGTACCATAGAAATAGAGTCCTTCACAGAAAACAAAGAAACTTTGTGTATCACGTTGAGCGAAGTACCATAGAAATAGAGTCCTTCACAGAAAACAAAGAACCTATTTTTGAGCACAAAACAAACATTTGATATTGATTTCAACAAAGTAACTGAAAGCTGTTGAAATGTTTAGACTTTGGAAAACTCAAAAAAGTTGTTTTATTTCTTAGAATTATTATTTCTCGTTTCGCAACCCACCTCTCGGATTTGTTTATCAGTTCGGCGACGTTGAACAGACCAAAGTCCGTAATAACAACTTTGTTGGTCATCTCTAGCAAGTTGTTTGGCTCCAGGAACACATTTTTCGATTTCAAATCGGTGTGAACAATCTTTCTTGAATGAAGATAGCTCATCCCCTAGCAACGCAAGATAAACCAAAATTTACTAAGGTTTCTATTTAAAAAAATATTTTACGTCAAGAAGTCCAACATCTCTTATTGGCCCAAGTTTCATTTTTATTGTGTTGTCCCTGAAAACTAGTAGCTGGGTTGACACCCAGTAGCTAAGTGTTCAACACGTAAATAAAGTATTGCATTGCATTGCATTGTATTGCATTGTATTGTATTGTATTGTATTGTATTGTATTATATTGTATTAACGGCACTCTCAGTTGACACCGCGAAACGCCGCTGTAAGGTGATTGTATCCCAAAACTCTAGAATTAGTAATAGCTTCCACGTTGATGTTTTTGTGTAGTTATTTTTCACAAAGTCTGTTGCCGAATAGAGTCAAACATTAGCTTCTCAAACTGACCCATTAAATTACATCTTCTGTATTTCGGCGGCTGAGACGATACGGGGACGTAAAAGAAGAACTGTGAATGTGACGATTGGTCAAATTCAGAATGGGATATTCAGTTCGGATTAACAAGTATCAGTAAGAAAATAAAACAACGTAACGAAAGGCAATGAGGAAGCAAAGTTGTAAGAGTTTGAAGACGTTTTGTACATTTATTGTTGTACTTTCATAATTCTAGCAATTTTAGCACATGTTAACAAACATCTATTTTTGCCTTATTAAATCAAAATAATGAATCTATCTCTTACCTGCGCGATCTGAGTCAGTATTTGCGCCATGCGAGGTAACGGAAACTTGTCTTTCCTGACGTGAATGTGAGTGTAAAGTGATGCCCCTCGGCAAAAACTGGTTAGAAAATAGAAAATAACATGTTTATTATGAACCCTGCATGGCCTTAGTTTAACGGCAGAGTTCGTACTCTTAGAATAATACAGAACACAAACAATTTTCCAGGGTATAAAACCTAAAATTCCAGGGCAGTATAACGCAATGTAAGAAATAAATCAGTATTTTCTTAGCCATACTCAAAAATTATGTAACAAATTCAAGCAATTTTCAAGATGTTGCAGCAGCAGTGCGAATCTTACGACAACATACGGTTTTCAGACTTGTTCTGGAACTTTTCCCCAATTCTATAGACACAAATTAGGTCAGTTATCGTCTTAGACAAAAGTACTATGGGCTGCGGTCAAATTGAATTTTAAAATTATATACTGGAAACTCTCTATACAGTGGAATATCGAAATTGAGAGAGTTCATGTCTTTGAGGAGATAATTTGGCAGTAACCAACTGGTGTTTTCTTTCACTAAAACTCGTAACTTTCTAAAATTTTTCAGACTCTGTAGGAACCACGGATTAAAGTGTCCCAAAATGACGTCGTTGATAAATTTGCCATTTTAGAAACGAGGGCAGCCTGGGCCGAGCTTGGTTTCGCAGTCTTCTGAGATCGTTAAAGGGGACGCGAAAGTCGATCGAGTAAAAAGAACATGGAGGAAAGTCATTTAGCAGAAATTGGAGAAGAAATACGTCCCCTGTAGTGATCCCAGAATCCTTTGCAAAACCAAACTCGACCCAAGCTGCTATTGTTTGTAAAAAGGCGAATTTAAACTGAATAACCGGAAAAAACACGTCACGTAAAGCAAATCCGTCTCTATTCAACGGAAGCGTGGTTGGCGCAGTGGTAAGATCTCTACCTTCCAACCACAAGGTCCTGGGTTCAAACGACACCTCTGCCTAGCGTTGAACATTTGTGTGACCTTCTTTCCGCCAATGTTGACTCAGCTCCTATTTTTACGGGGTCGCTAAAATGAGTTGTTTCATAATAACACCATGCTAAGATTCTTCCATCATCCAGTTAAGTAAATGTAATGGATCGGAACAGGTGATGGCCGTGAGAGGAAACGAAAAGCAATTACCTTGTAATAATGGCCAGTTTTGGCGGATCCATACAAGCACCCATGAACAAGATAAGATTCTCGTGTCGTGTTTTACGAAACGTTGTAACCTGTCAAAAAGAAATGTTAGTTATCAGATTCATGATTGTCTAACTTATGTGATGCCGTGATTGGTCAATCTGAGTCCTTAACTTACACTCTTTAAATATGAGATAGTTATACCACACTAACCTGAGACAGATTTGTGTCCCGTTCAGGGGGAGTCAACAAGGACTCTAAGATACGGCAAATATGGACTACAGACTATGGTTGGCCTTGTGCTTCCCGTGTCTGGAGAACTGGGTCGAGTACAGAGCTGATGTCGCGAAATTACGAAGTTAAGTTGGCGAGCTACGGACTACTTACTACGGTAATACTTAAATACTTAAATAAAGTTCCCGGTAAAGGAAACAGTGTTTGATTTGCCTTTTCTTCGTACCGTAGTCGCCATTTCGGACTACGCGAACTGCTTCGACAACGCGCCATAGTGAGGTCGCGATGGTGAGCTCAGGGAAAACCCCATGAGTCTCGCCCTAGTCCCAATCACTTCCCGTCTGTAGTTCGTAGTCGCCGTATCTTAAAGTCCCTATTGTAGTATTGACTCTCATCTGCTTAACACTACAGAAACCGGAGATAAGCACTGGGTCCAGTAGGCCACTTGTTCTTGTAAAAGATTTGGCTATACCATACAATACTGACCCAAACAGCTGGCTGACAGCATTGACCTTACCTGGAATTTAAAAGCGTTTTGTTGTTCTTCGGTTATGTTTTCTATTTCCACCATCTTCACCGCAACTTCTCCGTGCCATCGTCCCCTTAAGACGGATTAAATTATTTTAGAACAATATTCTCGAGTTCAATTCCCGGCTTGCCGAGCGTTGAAAATCAGTTTTTAACCTTTTTGCTGGCCAAAGTTGAGTCAGTTTTCCATCCTTACGAGGTCGGTAAATGAGTACCAGTTTCTGCTGGAGGCTAATCTGCGACGGATTACGCATCTTATTTTGGGCGTGAGGCTGAATTTTTTTAAAGATTTTCAGAATTTCAGCTTCATAGGCTCTTAAAATATTCTTAAACATAATTGTTAGTATTGAGTGTACGTTCAAAATGTTTTAAAATTTCCATTCCGGCGAGAGTTTTCAGTAATTGCTTATACACTTAAGGAGTGCAGTGTCCCGTCCAGAGAGAGCCAGTGACTCTCATCTCTGCAGAAACCGGAGATAAAATTGGGCCATTTAGGCACGTAAAAAGCTTTACTTAAATAGAAATTCAGTTTTTCAGTCTCAGTTATAAAATACTTTGGCTTCATATAACTTTATAACGACGAGACGTCGCGCAGTCCTCCAGAGGCGGGAACAAACGAAACAAAGGCATTACAACACACTAGACTGAAAGATCTCCACTTACTTGTGAACTTTTCCAAATCTTCCTTTTCCGATACATTCACCCAAGATTAAATCCCTCAGTGGGATTTCCCACTCTGACATGAGACTTTGTCTTTGCTGTAAGGTGCAAATAATGGCATTAAGCAAAAAAATTACTTTTGGACATTCCATCAATTATTTAAACTTACTCTATTAGAAAAGATAAGGATTGAAAATGAAACTTTTCCAGTCTGATAAAGCAGTGCTGTATACTCTCATACGTTTCCTGCAGCTAGCAACTCAAAAAACTTAAGACTTTTCCAAGATTTTTTAAGACCCAAATCTGAAAATTTAAGACCTAATTTTCCTTCAAACGTTTATTCAGAAGTTACTTTATCAGCAGGATCTTTAAAAAGAGTCAATATCGCGAGCACTTCCACTCGATTTATGATCGTTCTGTTCATGAAGTCGTGGTTTTGTTTGATTGCTGAACGAAACTTGGAAAAAAGTGCTTTTGTAGACATTTTTGATACAATCTTCAAACTTGACCAAAATATTTTTGAACAAGAGTTAAGACGTTTTTAAGACCTCAAGTCAGGGTCGGCCAGGGGGGGTAGTTGTATACCAGTATACCCGAAAAATATTTGCCAAAATACCCAAAATTAATCGAAGCGTTATATACTGTATACACGAAATTTGCAAGCGATATACCAAATATACCCATAATTAAGCTAAAATATACTGTATACCCGATTTAAAAAGTCCCTGTATACTGTATACCCCAAAAACCTGCCCGACCCTGTCAAGTATGAATAAGACTTTTTCGAGGCCTTAAAAATACAAACTCAAAAATATGACTTTTTAAGGACCCCGCGGGAACCCTGTGACTCAATGAAAACAAGATCAGTCTTTGCACTTCCAAAAATCTTATTACAGTCTGCAACGGTAACTTAGCGAAGGACCATTTAATCCTGTTCCCTCCCCTCTCCGGATCAAATGGTCCGTCCCTAATGGTTTTGTCTTTGAAAAAATACTGTATCAACATACGCATACGGTAGCCTGCTAAATTAAGCATACAGATTTTTTAACCAAAACGTTTCATTTACCTGGCGGTTATTGCCAGTAGTTTTAATAAAAGTAAATTTATAATTATAAATGTTAGTCTTTATTCGTCACACCTGAAGTTTTTTACCCGATCTACTCGCCTTTTACAAACTTTATATTTAAACTTTACCTCAACTTTGACCGGAAAGTAAAAATTAGCTACAGCAGGGAGAACGGCCAAGCTTGAATTACTGAAGTTAGCAAAAAGTTAATGAATGTTTTGATCCCTTTAAAAGTTAGATTTACACTGCAAAGGTAAATTTCACAATTTTCCTAATGGAGGAGTTTATACAAAAAGCCTTGTACCACTAAAAACAATAAATGCTCCTTGAGATTTCGAAAAAGTCAAGAGCTTTGTACCATGAATCCAATTTATAAACAGCAATTGCCGTCCAAAACTTGCACTGAATAAAAAAAACTTTCATTTTAAAACGCACCAAATCCATTTTATATTTACAAATTTTAAATTTACTTTATTTATTTATTTTGTTATTTATTTGTTTATTATTTAGCTTACTCATTGGTTGGCGCTCAGAAGCTTGTTATTTTAGTAAACCACAGTTTTTCTCGGCGCTACTCACATGCATATCCCAAAGCATGTATGCTTTGCCAAATGTCCTCAGAGCCTGGGAAAGCATCATAGATTCAAATGCAAACCATGCGTATTCATTAATTAAAGAAAGTCGGGTTTTAAGTGTTTAATTTATCTGTACTATACAAGAAACTCTTTTGTACCATGAATAAAGAAATATTTAAGAGTGAATTTCTAAGAGCTGAGCAAAAACATTGTCTTGTCCTTGTAAAGTGTTTACTACGATCTTCGATTGGTTTATATGAATGACAAGTTTGTTACCTCAAGTTTGTGAAGACAAGACAGCAGCATGCGCCGTGTGTGTCAAAAATTTTGCTTCGTTTTGTTTTGTCTGAATTTTTTTTTGTTTGCTTTATAGCTTGCGTCTTTTTAATCACTGTTACACACATGCCATTAGAACCGATAGATTTTATCCATTGTAACTTTTCATTGACTGTATAAACTTTCACCTGTTAATTCACGGTTCTCCAAGCTCTACGTCGCACTCCTTTTCTGTCATTGGTCAAAATTCGAATCGCGCGTCCTAATTGGATTGTTACTGCATGTGACGTCACGTCAAGGAGTGTCATGTCTTACCACTGTGTCTAATTTTTATTTTTCGACACTCGCATGAAATGCACTTGCTCACTGATATTCCTAGTGCATTTTTGTTACGTTTTGCAGGTAATGTTTCTGTTTAATCCATTTCTGATTGTGTACGAAGTACGTTGCTTCTGCACGTTCATGCAAGATAGTTGCGAAATAAATTCATTGCTTAAAAGGTAAAATTAACGAATGCAAAACGTGTATCAGTTTATGAGTTAGCCAAAAATTTTTCAATTCAACATAATGGTGAGATGGATTGGTAGTTTATAAGCAGAGTCTTTATAGTATTAATATTCGATATATAATTCAAACGTATCAGCTGAAGGAACTTTTAAAATTAAAATCTGCTAACTTTGGTCACGTTTTGTTCAAAATATGCGTGTAAAATACTTGCTTTGTCTTTAGGTTTAATACATTTTTTCGTTTAGTAAGCTTTTGAAAACAGAACTTATCACCGTTGTAATTATAGCTTAAAAGTCATATACTAAAAATTGAGTGGAATAGTATTGCAATCGCAATAAATGCTACATTTAATCATCAGTTTTGATGTATATCAAGTTTACGGTTTAAGTGATCGCAGTGAATGAAACTAACTTGTACGTAAACGAGTAGCTGTCTGAAGCGTGAATTTGCAATAGCATTTATTTTAAAAGGGTTATGTTCATTTATTTTTTATTTGAAACAATTTTTAAACAGTTCTTGAGAGTTTATATCGAGATGCTTTTTCGATTTCAAAAAAAAGGTTTTGACATTTTTACAAACGGACTTACAGGCACGGGTATTGAACGAATAAAGTTTGAAACACTCATGATGGCGCGACACTAAACAACTTGTGTTAAATCAAATTAAAAAGAAATAAAAGTTTCATTTGAATTAGCTGCCATTTTCTCTCGCCAGAGGTTGATACTTTTATCGCTTGACGAGACACTCAAACAAACAGCATTTAATTCTTTTCCTTCAGATTCAAGGTCAACCAAATTCATGAAAATTTTAAACTTCTGAATTTACTTCAGGTCAGTGGTCATTTTATTAATCCACCTTTCATGACAAGCTGAATTATTGGTCAATTTATGAGGTTTTAACAATTGGAACAAACGTCAAGACCTTGCTTATGTGAAACTGTTTTTAACACTTTGAAGAGACATTGAGAACTCCAACTTGTAGAAGGCAGACCATTTGTGAAAGCGAAATGTGATTTCAAGTAATCAACTGTTGCTTAACTTGAATATCATTGGCGTTAGACATACCGTTATGACTGAGTCGCAAAAAAATATTTAATCAATATCGTTTTTATTAATATTCTTACCCTATTCCACTTGTATGTTGTAGGGTTTACATCAGAAATTTGTGCATCAATTTCTTCAACGCCAGCCACGTCCCCGCCAGATATCGTCTTGAAGACATAAAAACATTAAAGATTAGTGCTGAAGTCTCGCCACTTACCACGCCTTCCAAAGGCTGAAGTCTTGTTCAACTTTCCATGTCAGAAAAAATCTTCACTTAAATACAAAACAATATGTTTGAATGAATAACACCACTCATTTCCAGTCTGTAAGACAAACAACACGAACGGTTTTATCAATCATTTCTACTCTTCAAGACAAACAAAATGAATGGTCACTTTATAGGGTTTTATCAATCATTTCTACTCTTCAAGAAAAAACAAAATAAATGGTCATTTTATAATGTTTCATTAACTGGTTTAAAAGTTAGAATGAATAACACTAATCATTTCTACTCTTCAAGACAAGCAAAATGAGTGTTCACTTTATAGAGTTTCATCAACTGGTTCAAAAGTTAGAATGAATAACGCCAATCATTTCTACTCTTCAAGACAAGCAAAATGAGTCGTCACTTTATAGAGTTTCATCAACTGGTTCATAAGTTAGAATGAATAACACTAATCATTTTCACTCTTCAAGACAAGCAAAATAAATGATTGTTTATAACTGGAAAAAGCAATGCTTTTCTTGAAGACAAAGTTTTTATGGTGAAACTGTCATATGCAAAAGCTTTGGTCTGGCATTCAAATAATGATCACTCTCTAAACCTCACACATTCTCTGCTATTCACCATTTCGTTTTTCTACTCACTATAAATAATTATATATATTAATTAGTTTGAAGACATTTACAAGAGAAGTCTGTGTCACGTACCGATTCAGTGCTGTGTGAAGTGTCCTGGCTCACTCGTGATTTACTGCTTTCCGTTCTTGTCAAGGTAGTAGTGGAATCTACAAGCTCGTTGCTAACATTCTCGCTGAAAAGAAAATTACGTCACCATCAAGTTGAGCCAGTTAAGAACTTAGGTAAACTTGACGCTTTCCTGCTAGTGTCGTTCGATTGTCGAGGTTAGGGCGGTCCTAAGAAGGACTGTTGTCGGTAGCAGTACGTAATATCCTCATTCACTTGAAGAGTATCGTGTTTATTTACACCTGAAGTTTTACATATCGTAAAACCGGCACGAGTACATTATTAAGTTTAGCCAAATAAAATTTGATTTGCTTAGAAACATTTAATTCTTGCCACATATATTTGACTTGAATTTATTAATACCTGATGCAAAATTGATAACTCGCAAAAACAAATAAAAGTATCAGTAAATCAGATGACACAAATCAATTTTTAGAATAAAACGTAAAAACGCGACGGCGGGAAGATTAACTATATTTAAGAAATAGAGAACATTTTTCCGTTTCGCAACGCCATTGCGAGACGGGTTACACGAACCACTGCAAGCCATGTTACACGGCGCAGTGGCTCCAGCAGATTTAAATTTGTAGCTGAAATAATTGCGAAAAGTAGAAATGGGTTTTACTTTCAGTAATAACTTCTGCAACTTGTCTCTAAACGATTTTAGCCATTGCACGAGGTGTTACACGCTGCAAAAGGTGTTGCGGCACAACTTGCACAAAAAAATTGCCTCGTGTTAAAACGTAACCTTGAAGAGTTGACAAAGATACAAGCAGTGAACCTTCATTTCGAAACGAATATTATCTTCAAAACGACCTTTATTATATGAAAACACTAATACTTGAGTATTAGTATTGAATACATGTTTCCGCAACAGTGTTTCCTAGTTTTGCCTGGCCTTAATACGCCTCGTAACGAATAGGTCATTTGCACGATGGCTTCATTTTACTACCAAGACCAGAATACTTTGCGTATTTTCATTCTTATTCAGATTTTTATTCCCTTTGGGGATTAGAAAAACAATTGGCACTAATTACGTTACAAAAGAAAGTGGGCAAAGCATTCTGGTAGTTGTAGTATATGACGCCATAATGTAAATGGCTACTGCGGAGAACTTTCTACAACCAAAATGAGCAAAGTTTTGACAGCAAATATAAGGGGTCTAAGGAGGAGTTTTACTGGAAATTTTTCATCAACTATTTTACATTACGGAAATTTTATACCACAAGAATTCGAATTTGAAACTGCTGGATAAGGAAAGAAGAACTATCAAAGAAACACAAGCAACCAAATTCGCTATCAACTACTGAACAACTTACATACATACATGAACTTTATTTCAGCTCGAACTATCAGAGTAGCCCCATTAAGCTATAATATCTTCGAGAAACAAAATAAACATTCATAAAAAAAATCAAATTATCATATTATAATTCGATAACGAAAACGTTAAGATATAAAAGTTCATTTTCTTGCAGTTACTTTACTTACTTTGATATCGTAGGAATCACGTGATTGTTTTGAACAGCTGTCAAAAGATTTTGATTTAAAAGATTGTTTAGAAAAAAGTTTTAATTTTAACTCAAAACAACAATCACATTTCCAAAAACTAACGCATTTCTATAACAAATTCACCATACTAATACTTAATTAAATCGATTTAAACTGAAACTATTAAAAATTCAAAAGCTTTTAGTCTAAGGTTCGAGTTAATAACTCAGTTTTGGTGTCAGCTCAAAATAACGAAAGCTGTAGTGTTTTTCTTTTTTCTTTCTTTAACAGTTTTTCTTTTTAGTTTTCTTTTTTTTCTCTTTCTAGGTCACCTTTAGATGGAACAGTACAAAACATTTAAACTTCAGAAAAGAAAACATTATAGCCTCCCCCAATGACCGGCATAACCTCTTCAAATTTTTTGTCTGATTATATTTTCTTTTGGATCAACTGAGGGAAAGAACCCAAACCCGGACGATCGAAGAAAGCATTAAGATAAGAAGATGGAGATATATCGGGCATGTCCTAAGGAAAGGGAATGAGGTGGCTCTCATTTCGACACCTGAGGGCAAAAGAAGGAGAGGAAGGCCAAGAGAAACCTGGAGAAGGACAGCAGAGAGAGAGGAACGAGATGGTGTGGCCAAGCTGGAGGGCAGCAGAGGAAGTTGCCAGGGGCAGGCCAAGGTGGAGTGATCTGTACCGCGCCTTATGGCCCTCGAGGATCGATGAGGATACGTTGGTAGGTATACTTTCTCTGGATTCTGACCTCTCTAAAAATAGTTCCAATATCAGCAAGTTCATCATACTTATGGTACATTGTTTTTACTATAAACCCTGAATCAGAAAGTATCAATCCAAACTTCCAAAATTACAAGAACTTATACAATACAATATCATAAAATACAATACAATATCATAAAATACAATACAATACAATACAATATCATAAAATACAATACAGGTGCTACCTATCCAAGGATGCAAGAATTTTTAGACCGCTGCTTGTCCAGGCTAACAAGCTCTTAAGAAGTATCAGGCTACTATCCCTAAGGCAAATTTCACGGGCGTTGGGGTAGCACACTTTTCCACCCATGTTATCAGAGCTTTTCAGTACCTGTTTGCAAGTGATGCAGGGTGTTGCGAGCAGCTCACATTAATTTCAGCCTGAGATATTAGCATGTGCCCTACCCACCACGACACCAAATATTACACTAAATTTTGCAAAAATGTTGGATATATCAGGATGGAAGAGCGAGCCTAAAGTTTAACGTCCTCATCCAAAAAAATATGCGAAGAGAAAAACAGCACCTTCTCAATTATTAATTTTTAAGACACTGTATGAAGGCTTAACCAGGAATCAAAGCTAAACCGCCCCCCTCCCCTCCTACACACAGACACACACAGCAGACTGGCATCTTACCAACTGCGCTAATCAGGCGGAAGTTAGTGTAAAGCAAATGAATGAAATGTCATCTGACCTGGGAAACGGAAGTGCCGTAGTTCAGTGTCACTCCCAATGTGTATTGCAGCATTTGCAGTTCTTGGATTTGACGACGGCGATGGTGGGGCAGACGAAGCTGACGATAAAGTCGGACTAGAGTTGGTGCTTCCAACAGCATCAGCCGACATTGGCCCATTGTAATGCATATACTGATGATCAATAGCGTTACGATAGATGTCGTTGTGACTACGATTGCGAGTCGGGTTCATTTTGGCATGGCGCTCTCTTAGATTATTTCCTAGCTTATGTGCAATGCTCTCTGGTTCTGAGTTTGTTCGCTTCACTGTCGAACGTGCCGGCAAAGAGCGGTACTGAAATTCTATAAATGACAAAAACAAAGAGAAATTATTGCATTTAACTGGATAAGATTTTTCCATCCTGAATAGAGCGCTGATTTAGTTTATTTTACTTTAGTTTTAGTTTAAAGCATCAAAAGATTGTTGTACACAAAGCAGACAACAAGAGTTTAATTAACTTGTACTGTACACTTAGGTGCACATATTGTAGCAGACAATGTCCATGCATTATTTTAAAAAATTTATGTGTAACAAGCTTAGATCCATTACTAATTTTGAAGTTACAGCTTTGGATACAGATGAGGGTTCATCAATATTGCTTACTAAGCAAGAACAAAATTCCGAAACCACATAAACCAATTTTAAAACCCATATTTAAAGCCTCAGTGCCTTTTTTGTAAACAGTCAGAAAAATTGATTTAAGAGTATAAAAAATGGATCGAAAAAATTGAAAAAAGCAAGTTTCTTCACTTTTCCTCATTCTGAGGTGTTTAAAAGCATTATTTTTTCAGTTGAAATTTGTGTTTGCAGTTTCCCAGTGTAAACAGTTACTTATGAAACATTCTTGCTGAACGCCCTCTTCGAAGCCAAGGACTGCATTACGAGGGAGCGGCTCAACGAGGTCGAACCTTTTAAGCGTTTTAAAGGCGCAACCATCACACACAAACACTGGCTACACAAAGGCAGCTGCTTTACGGCCCATCTGTGACCTCGAAGCACAGCACCACAGCCAGATAGAATCAGCTTTTGCTGAGGGAGGAAAACCAGAGTACCCAGAGAAAAACCCTCGGAGTCACATTGAGATCGACAAATCTCAGCTTAGGTGTGAAACCTGGGAGTAGATCCCGGGTCGTAGACACGAGAGGTATGAGTGGATGGAAGTAGGTGGCCAAGGTAATATAGATGCAGGTAAAGACAATGCACACTGTTTGTTTGACTACCGGTTCAAATCCCTGCTTTAACAGGCCATGATTAGAAATAACGATACAATTTTGAATGAACCCCACATTATATCCTGACTGAGCTTCTTCATTCACATAATTTTATTACATTTCTTTTTTTATGCAACAACACCAAGACTGACAACAGAATGATACTGAAAATTTTAAAATTTTAACTGTTTTATGTTACTTTTTATTTC
>JAOEJH020459153.1:0-12019 GCA_025448215.2 Palythoa grandis
AAACAATTTCAGTTTTATGCTATAAAACTTCAACTTAGAAAGTAGGCAACCCAGTGTATGCTTCTTTAGAGCATCTTATTTATTATAAATAAAATTTCTTATTCGCGGAGTAAATTACGTCAAAAATTACATTATACTCTTAATGTATGGTTCCGAGGGAAGTTTAAGTTTCGTTTTCCCGAGAGCCCTGATATTCCCCAAGACGAAGTCAGGACTCGAGGGGAAACAAAATAACTAGTTTCCGGAGAGACTATACATTAAGTGCTTTGTTATATGTTTAGACTTTTTCTTAAACAATCATATAGCAAAAACAAACGAACAAAGACGGCACAGTTTCATTATTCTCAATCGTCAATCCTAATGAATACTGAGTCTTAACTTAATTACAAATGTTTCGAAGTACATGAAAAAGTGTTTAATAAAACCTTAATAACGAATACAAAATCATTTAGAATTGTAAAAATTGATGTTATTGAAACTGAAAACTGGCAGTGTCCTCAGGTCCACCCCCGTCAATCAAGCTGGCGTGAGCACGTGCTGAAGATCACGCCATTTTTAATTTAGTCGTGCACTGATCACGTGCTGTTATATTGGCGCGCAGGCAACAACTGCACAATTGTATCCCGGTCGGGATACATTTAAATTTAATCAGGGGCACGTGACCAAAAATCAACCAATCACAGTGCTCGTTCTGTTGAGTGAAAGTATAGGCATATAACAACGGTTATTATTTACAAATACAGAATTGTTTTTATGTACTGCACATGTCATTACACACTGTGAAATATATGGCGTGCCCATTGTTTTAAAATTAGTTTATTTCATATCAGCCATAACATAAACTTTGATCAGATCACCACAATTAATTGTAAAATTTCCGGATCATCTTCCAATATCAGTCAGCTAGACGCAAATTTTTCGTCAGTGTAACAACTTTTCTGATCAACTCGAAAACTTAGTTTGTTTTGAACATGTCAGTCATATAAACTTTGATCAGATCACCAGAATCAGGCGTAAAATTTCAAAATCATATTTAACTCAATCGATCAGTAGACACAAATTTTTAATCAGTGTAAAACTCAGTTAACTACTGAGTAAAAGTTCAAGTTGAACGTTTTTAGCTCAGCTTCATAAGTCATCATAAATAAGCTTCATAAGCTTCATAAATCAAATTTCAGGTACAGACGCAAATTTTCTATCATTTCAGTGCAATATTTTCAAATCAGCCTCACATATCAAGTTTTCCGTAAAGTTTTAATCACTATAACATTTTCCGTTTAGCTCGAAATATATCAGATGTGTCAATAACTTTTTCAATAACAGCTAGATGCAAGTATTCTATCAGTATAATATTTTCGGATCAACCTCAGCCAGCTAGACGTAAGTTTCAAGTTTTCCGTGAACTTTTTTAAAATCAGTGTAACATTTCTGTCTAGCTGGAAGTATCAGTCAGTCGGGTCCTGCCAGGGGTAACTTATGACAAGCGAAATGACCTAAAAACCGCGACGCAGAAGCCCCGAAAAATCGATAAACGAAAACCTGCTCGACTAAAATACAATCAGCGACATTCTGAAAAATACTAGCAACAGCAACTTTTTAGTTTTCCGGAATTTAGACAGCGACATTCTTCCTCGATCGTTCACCGTCGGAGTATCCCAGGAGTGGCGAGGGGTCTCGGGAGAGGTATGCTTGTCACTCAATCGGCATTGGTGTTATCGACCACGTGAACGAGGTTGATTGTTTGTGAGCGGTGTGGTAGAGCATTTTGGAGAGGTTTGAATAGCGCTTCGTCACTGGGTCATCCAAATGTCAAAACACTAAGATTCGAAAGAGCTCAAGGCACGAAAGAATTATAAGAAAGAAAGAAGAGAAGAAGATCGCTAGAAGAGGAGAAAGAAAACAAAGTGGTAGAAGGACGAGAAGAAGCGTGAGAAAGAAAGAGGCAGATCAAGTAAGTATGTAAAGAATTAGACCTTACTCCCTTACTGGAATGCAAGATATTGTCACGCGGCGACCTTTGGTTTTAAGATTCATTGTTTGCAACCAATGTAATGAAACGTGAACATAAGTTTTGCCACTTTTCGCTCTGCTTTTGTAACAGCAAAATGGTTCCCTGCGTTGGACAAGGCTTAGCCAATTCGGCTCTGCCAAGGCCGAGGAAGAGGCCAACAAATTAAATAAAATGGAGCTGATTCCGCATAGCGGCTGCCTTTAGTGTTACAATATAACGCCGTCCGTTCCTGCTATTTTCGTACTTGTGCATTTCGTTGGAACTTGAAACTCTGTTTATAGACTGGAGCTCTTTAATGCTATCGAGAGTCAGGGCTCTGGTCTTCTGCTGGTGATCTAAGAAGATCTAATGAATCCTAGATGTAAACCCAACTCAAAACTCACGCTCCAACTCGCCTCAGTAACTCTGCGAACTCTGGTCGCCTTTGGTACAATAAAAATGTGAATGATTTCCTTGCATCTTACTAGGAAGTGCCAGAGAAAATGGCGCTCGTGTACCGTGACCTATACCAGCAGTTCCTTATCCGCCATCTGTTTAATTTCAATGTCTATCGAAAACCAGAGCCCGATGAGAGATTGGAGGAACAGCTTTGGGAAGCCAGTACGCCAGGTGATAGTAAGAAAACAGAGCAACAAAGACGACGTTGGAACTCTTCCCCTTTACTCATACACCAGCCCAGACCTGACACCTGCCCCTCTGGATTTCTCTTCACCCCTTGCAAAACCATGGAGTCCCATCGGTAGAATGTAGTCCAAGAGCATGCCCAGTATATGAAGAAGACGACGTTCTTATAATCGGACGAGGGTGTGCTACGCGAAGTCCCAAAACAACGGTTCTTTCTTTTTGGGACGCCTTTTTGCGGCCGCAACTAACCAGGATCGAGAAAACGACATCGAGTTATATGTCCCCACCTTTGTTAACTTTCATGAATATGATTCTGTGACTGTTCAAAGAAATGCAATAATCGGGAAAGTCGAGCAAGGTCACCTCCAGAGAAGCTCTGATTCCGTGAAGTTGACTGTCGCAGCATACGATTCGTTCCTTCGCGTGGGTACACGATGTCGGCGATTCTGAACTGATTCTGAAGAGAAAGAGGAAGACGAGATGTCTGGGTATAACGACAAGTCGGATGACTTTGAAGAAGAAAGGAATGCAGTTTTCTGTCGGATCCCGTTACGCACATCATCGGGAAGAAATGTAGTTCGTCCAGTGAGGATGGATCTCTAAATACCAAAAGCGTATTTATTTTATTAGTAACTTTTTTAAAGGCGTCAGTTTACACGCATCGATATGTCGGGAAAATGTGATGGTCCGATACAATGGAAGGGCAAATCTCAGCGTGCGGATGGGTACCCGATCATCTCCCGATTCCCATCCGATATGTCGGTCGCACACAAGATAATCTGTGCCAGCTCGATAGATTTTCTGTTTCTCGGCCTGATTTTTAAGGTTTTTCATTTTCTATTTAAACGCTGCCATCGTCCACCTATTAAATTCGCCTTCAAACAAGGAAACAAAAATAAAACCTCGGATCCCGTCAAATGCTACAGATATCTTATTGCGATATATTACCGATAATTTCCGTTTTGATAATTAGAATAAATGCGACGTCACCATAAAAAGAAACGAAATTCCGACAAGCAACAAGCGAACGTAGCGAAAATGCGACACAGTTATTTTTTTAAGGGTGACAAGCGACTTTGGCACCCCCTCCCCCCTTCCCTTCCCCATCCCTGGCAGGGCCTCTCTTTGGTGCAGTGTGAACAGAAACGTGAACCGTTTGAAAGTTCTTTGATTTTCTCGTACTTTGCTCGCGCCCCACCCTCATATTTGCCTTTAGAATTAATCGAAAACAAGCGCACATCGAAAAAGAAGATCAATTCAGTTCATCGCCCGTCTATAGGAAAAATCCTTCACACTCGCCATATAGGTAATTCATCACCAGGCTGTTTTCGGCAACGCTCTGGTCGAATCCGTTGCCCTGTGTGAAACGACTTGTTCCGATTCTGTTCCTTTGCTGTTCGTACTGGGCCAGAATATCTTTTAAAACTATCCAGTAGAGTGTGAACGTTAGCAAACAACCTTATGGTTATTGAACAGTACATATAGAAACAAGACCAATTTAACTGAGACCCAATTTGTACAAATACTGAAACATATGTGATAAAAGCGGCTCTTTCTTGATCGTCTCAATCACACATTTGACGTAGAAAGTATCCGTTCATGGCGTATAGTCTGTCCCTTATGTCGTCGCTCTAACCTGTTTTCTCCTTGCACTTGCTAGACTTCCTATAATCTTTGCTGGAGCGCCTGTGTTTTTCGCTTTACTGTAGTCTTAATTTACGATTATTTAGTTTATGTGTATATTTTGTGTAGTTACAGATTTTCTCTAGTTTTATTTAATGCTCCTATTTACCTGTAGTGTTTCGTTTATAACATAAATTTTCTGACATTGCTGCTCTGACCAGTGGAGAAGGATCTTTGCAAGGGACCTCGAGTCCTATTATCTTTTCGCCATGGACCCTCACTAGGTCCCTTAATATCTGTAAATAATAAATAAATAAATAAAATAAATTAAAATGAAATTGAAGTGTTTCTGTATAAACAGTTTTAGTGGATTTTTAAGTTTTACGCCGTGGAATAGAGTAAGATACTGACGTTTCGGACTATAATCCTTCCTCCTTAGTCCTAAATAAACGTCAGTATCTTTTCTATTCCATATATGGCCTCCATTCTTTTCAGATAGATTGCTGCCAGAATAAGGAATAATCTAAGTTATAAGTATCGTCACGGTACTATGAATGATTGTATGATGACTAGGAGGCGTAGCACAGTTGGTAAGTGCGCTGCCTTCTGTGCTGGAGATCCCCAGTTCGATTCTCAGTGACTCCAACGCCTGTTCCGACTTTCCTCTCATCTGTGTAGCTTCAGCTTTAAATACCCGTAAAACGGAGCACTGACAGAGGAAGGGGGGTAAAGTGCGCACCGAGGGCCACAAGTTTATCAGTTTCACTGTCACGTGTTACCCTCGTTAAATAAAGTCTCTTTACCTTTACCTTTTTTTTTTTTGGACTTCAGGTCATCCATAACTCCCTATTCCTGATGAAGGCTTACAGACTGAAGCCGAAAATTTGTTTTTAACAAAGTAGATTTTAGGTCAGTTTATCACTTTTATATAAAAGGTCAGTAAGCTTGATCTTTGCTAGGCTTTTTCTTATAAGTACTTAATAAAGACTTGTATTAGGCATTGTAAAGCGCCGCTGGATCGTGGAGAAGACGCGCTGTATATATTTGCATATTATTACTATTATTATAAGTATAATCGAATGTAATAATTATGTAAATATTCTAACGTTCTTTTAGCCTTCTTAATCTTGCAAGTAATCATTGTGAAATTTTAATCAATAGCATTGTTATTTTGTTATTATTCAAATAAGTAGGTATAAGCTTTTTACTATCAAACTAGGTTATATAAGTATAAGTATATTATTTATATTTATATTTATATTTATATTTATGTTTATATTTATGTTTATGTTTATGTTTACGTTTACGTTTACGTTTACGTTTACGCTTACGCTTACGCTTACGCTTACGCTAACGCTAACGCTTACGCTTATGTTTATGTTAGTATACTTTTATTATTTAATCATTTTATTTATGTTTCGGTGATATTTGTGTACTATCTCGTGCTGATCTAAAATTCGACTTTAAATAATGTTATGTATATGAAGTATATTATCAGAAAAAGGGTGTGGGGTTAGCCAAGCACAGGTGCTGACAAAGGCACTCCCTTTCCTGTTCTTTTTGTAGAGTAAAGCCTTGTAAAACAGCTTATGTACTAAGGGTTGATCAGATCTAGACTGTCAAGCTTGCTTCTGTAATATTGGAGTTCATTTTAGTTGTCAATTTCGCTTTCTTCCAGGCAGAGTTATTGTGTTCTGGGCCGTTATCTGACCTAATGGTACTGTCTGTTTTCATTTACTGCTTACGTTGCGTGGCATGGCTTTAAATTTGCAAGGAGCTAAGTAGAGCCTCCGTCAATCTAGGCAAAAGGCAATGGATTTACAAGTGTGACCTGTCTTGATACTAACGCAACGCTATGCATAGTGAGGTGTTGTTTTCATGGCAACAGCTAGTGAACTGGCTGCAGTATTAAATGCTTGTAGTAAAGGCTAACAAGTGCTGAGGGCAGTCGAGCAGAAAAGACAGTCTGTTAAGTTAGTTCAGAGGCTGCATGCTTTTTAAGATTTGAGCTGTTCTCATAATGATTAACCGTTTTTCCCGTCTGTTGTGGCTATGTGGTGAGATAAACCCAAAAGAGTCGATTTGGGGTTAGGGAAAGCCTTCTGGATCCCGGGGATGGGTCAGGTGGGCCGAACCGTACAGGCTGGAAATGGCTAAATCTTAATGACAGTAGCATGCCGCAGTCCTTTATCGTGGGTGTGCAGACTGCCCCATAAACTGAAGCATATTATCAGGAAAAGGCCTCGGGTGTGGGGTTAGTCAAGTACAGGTCTTGGTGAGGGCACCCCTTTTCTTGTTATCTTTATAGATATGTATGTATGTATATATGTATGTATGTATCTATGTATGTATCATTCTATGTATGTACACTAGTGCTAAAAAGAAACGCAAACGAAATACGCATAATTTCGACGAAATGGCGAAATTTCGGGCAGACGACGAATTTCTTGCAAAAAGTTTGCCAGAAACCATTGTTATGTAGTCAACGACATTTTGCCGAAATTTCGGGAGAGAACGACGAAAGAATGTGCCAATTTTTTGAGGAAATTTCGTGGAAATGTTCTCACGTTACTAATCTCAAGTTCTATCGTGAGTTATCTTAGAAACATGCTCTATGATATTTTATAGACAGACACAAAGTGACAGTTGGCAGGACGTTTTTTGCTCTTTTCGTGTTAGAGTGTATGTCTATGGCGACTATAAAGCGTTCAAAATATCTGTGTTGAGTTGAGTATAATTTAGAATTAAAAGCTGTCTTTTTAAGTTTTAACCTTATCCGAAACAATTTTATCAAATCTGTTTGATTTCGTTACTCGTTTAATTGCATTGTGTTGGTTTGCCCGAAGGTGCCTGCTCACGCCCGACTTAGCTAGGTCTCTTCGGCCAATGCTGTTTCCTTGCACCAAAGACTTAAGACTAAAGTCGTTTCGTTCAATATTTTACTAACGGGCGTGGAGAATGTGTCGCATTCACATTTTAAAAACGTTGCAAATATTATACTAAATTTTTATTTCCATCGATAGATTGTTTTACTGTTACATCAAAAACTCTTGTAAACTCTGTATACGTATAAACTGTAAAAAAACTCCAGAAATACGATTTTTGACCAAGGACCTTACCATGTTTTTTTCAGTCAGCCGCCCGCAAAGATACAGCTAATAAGGGATTAAAACTTTTTGGTTATCTTTTGGGAGTACAGAATCGAATCTGTGGGATAGATTTTTGTCCATCTACCGCTGTGAATTGATTTTGCAATAAGTAAAAAAGGTTTTGGTTTACATAGTATTCACTTACGTTTTACCCAGGATCTTTATGCTAATTTTCTAATTTTACTATTATCTTCCACTTGATTGTCAAAGGCAGCAGTTTTAGTTGCCGAAAGCTTACAAGTATTTTAAAATATTTTATCAGTGAACGCTTTTAACATTTTATATTCTATATCGAAGTTTGCAACTTGGGTATCTTGTGTATCATGTGAGTCTGTACTGTAATTCAGTGAGAAGAGCATCTGACCGGTAACCAGAGGGTCATGGGTTCGATTGCCGTTAGTGATTCAGGATTTTTTTCTGAGTATTTCAATATGTTGAGTACTTTCTTGTTAAAAACGTTCTTTTTCAGCAAGTATGAATACGGCGAACTCGTTAATTACAAAGTTCTGAGTTACAGAACTCACCGACACTAGAATCAGAACTTTTATTTCTAAAAACTTGGAATATGTGCTTTCTTTCTTACTGATAGTTCAATTTGTGATATGGCTAATTAATATGAGATAGCGTAAAATGCGGAAAATAAGCCCCGAGCGTTTACGTACAAACTTTTGAAACGGAAAACTCCTTCCATGTTAAACCACCCCCCTCCCCTCCCCCCAAAAGACCCGGGGATTATATTTGGTATTATTACATTTAACGTAACGTTGTACTGTGGGGGTATAACATTGTGTACATACAGCATGTAATAGCATGTAATATGATCACTGCTGATTAGAGAACATGTCATTGACAGTGGGTGAGTCTTCGTCCTATAACAAAATTAATATCCCTTACTTTGGTCTTGTGTTTTCTTGGGCCCATAAATAAAATCTACAATTCATTAAAACTCACTAGCTTTTTTAAAACGCAAACTTTGGTCCATGTGTAAGCCCTCCCAAATATAAACCCCTCAACAAAAATATAGCATAAAAGCGCTTTAACCAAAACTTAGCCCCGGTACTTATTTTCCGCATTTTACAGTATTTTTTTTAAAAAAGAAAAGTCAAAGGGTTATCCAGTTGTTAACGGAGTCGGAAATCGAGTTTAAAGGACTTCTTTTGATTGGACTTCTTGTTGTTTAATTGTCTTTTCAGAATAAAAGCGGTTGATGTCTAGTTTGCTAATTATCTTTGTAAACAATACTGCGTGCAAGCTATCATTACCACAACAATAAACTCTCTGCACGAGATTTTTGCTCTCTGTACAGATAACTAAAAATAAAGGCAAGGTGAAAATAAATATAACGTCAACAGTCTTAGCATTTCATTCAGTAGCGAATCTACCACCTGCAACAGTCTATCGTATTTACCAAACCTACACTGATATAGAGGAGTGCTTAAGGTAAGTTTGTGGAGAAAATGTTTATACCATTTTCTCAATATTTTTTTACTCAAGCCATTTAAAAAAACGGAGCTGTAGCTGTATTTTCCATACCAGTTTAAGGGAACTGAGAATAACAAATTGTTGAAACGTTAACTAGGCGACTGCGGGAATTTTTTTTATCTGACTGCATAGTTTTCCGCGTACTTTCTAAAATTTTTTTTTGTTCTTAACATTTATGTTCGTCTAACACAAACTGTATCATCAGGAATTTTCCCTTGAAATATGGTTATATTTGTATTGAAGAAGTTCGTCTTTCTGCAGCCTGCGCCGCAGACACTCTATACCTCCGGTATAGGACGGTTGAAAAAGCTTGGGCCGGCTGTAACGCAGGCTATCTCGCTACAACTCTTTCTTTTCTTAGCAAGAGTCATTACACAGAAACAGATGTCTTATTTAAGCGCGTTTTTTCAAACACTTTTGTTGCTTCAGTCGATGCAAAGTATTTCTCAAGAGTTTTTGCGCAGACACAAGAAAATGGTAGATTCATGGTCGAAACAACTTCGAAATGTTCTATTCGTGTTTCTGATAACATACGGCGAACTCGTTAATTACAACTGAGTTAGAAAACTTAGACACTAAAATCAGAAGCCGAGGGGGGGGAGCACTCCCAACTTTTTGGGGCGGGGATGCTCGTCGGAAAATTTCAATGGAGCCCCTAAGAGGTACCAATCTGGGCGTCGCCCAGGTCGATTTCAACCCCTAAGCGCGCACATGCAGACAACATTTCAATTAATGATACTGAAGCCGAAAGCCCTAAAAGGTACCGCACTGTATGCAAATGTCAAAATTTCGTCTCTGGCACCCTAAGCGGTACCAAATCCTTAAATTTTTACCCCTAAGAGGTACGACAAGCATCCCCGCCCCAAAAAGTTAGAAGTCCTTTCCCCGGGAGTCGGAGAAAGAACAAAGATAAACAACAACCGACTTTAGAACTTAATAAAGCTTGCCAAATGAAATGAGTGACCGAACTTTCGGTTCTATGTGGGTAGTTTCAAAGACGAAATTAATCCTTAATCAAAAAAAAATGCAAAACAGCTGGATGGTAAGAACGATAATGAGCCATATATTCTTTGTAAAATTTCCAATTTTTAAAACCACATCACGGAAAGAATACTCAGCATATCAATCTCATGTTTTCAGAGGAAGTTAGTTTTGCAGAAACATTATTTGGGAGTTTTGTTTTTGTAGTTGAATTAGAAAGAAGAGTGCGTATGCTAAGATTTACCTATAAACGGGACGGGTGGGAATTTTGACAAAGAACGGCATAACAGGAGAAGCATGACAATAAAGAAACATACACTTAGAGTTTTCAACAATGTGTAACAAAATTCCATCGAGGTGATGTCCTCTAAAAAATGAAACTCAAAACAAGAACGCACGGCCGCTAATTTCGATCTTAATCAAAGAAGGAAGAAGATTAACGAACGTGACCATGGAGTGAAACTTATCTTGAGAAACTTTGATCAATTGACGATTGTAAGATACAGGATCATCCTCAAAGGTTTACATGTACCCTCAGCAAATGCTCACTTTTCTGACAATTTTTTAGCCTCCGGTGAGCTCGATACAGAATGCATAGAGGTGTATTCACTAACTACTACTACTACTGTTACTAAATACTACTACTAGTACATACTTCCACTACTACTAATATATAATAATACTACATACTATTACATACTATTACATACTACATACCACTAATGCTATTACATAACTGCTACTGCCATTACTATTGCTACAACCATAGTTAACACTATCATTACTAGTGTATTATCCTACAACTACCAATGCTTAAAGTACTACTATAACTGATACTGCTACTACTATTACTGTTGCTTCTACTTTTACTATCAGGACAACTACTACTAAAACTACTGATATGATTCTATACTAACAGTCATACTCAGACAAGGACCCAATCCGATCTGAATGTATGTCTATTTTTTTATTTTATTTGGTTTTCATTTCACAGCAGTGAACCAGAGGGTTACCATCTTGCCTCACTGAGAAAGAAAGATGTTCCTCTCATTAGCAGAATATGGGGTCATAGTGAAAATGATCGGTTTGTGAGACGACTGTACAATCTGATTGAGAATTCCATAACAGCGGGAATATATAAGGAAGATATTCTTGTGTCCTGGATCTTTGTAATGGAGTACGGAGGAATGGGTGTTTTGAACACTCTTCCAGCACATAAGCACAAAGGACTGGCCAAAGCATTGATTTATCATGTTTCAGAGAAACTGCTCACGATGGGTAGGATTCCATATTGTTGCATTGCAAAGGAGAATAAACCATCACAAAAACTGTTCCATAAAATGGGATTTCAATATTATGAAGACTGCAGTATAGTAGCTTTTGAAATTAAATGGGATACTTGCCTTTCTAAATTATAAATGTGTATTCATTTGAATTATACTATAATTGATTTGCTTCAGCTTAGATGTAATGTTAATAACCGTATATTAATAATGGAACTTGAGTCCAGTTGACATGACTTTTTCACAGAATAATAATTGTTGATTGAGAATAATTAATACATTACCATGTTGCATTACTGTAAATACAAGGTTTCTGACCACCTTGTCGCAATGCCATAATTATTATAAAATTGCCCATTGAAATTGATTTTAGTGGAAGATGAATACATGAAATTATGGCCTCTTTTCATCTTTAGAATTTAATTCTGCAGACAATGTTGTCATATATAGGTAGGTCTACGTCTATTGTTAATTTCAATTTCAATTTTTTATTTCATTTTGTGTACACTTTGTCTTTTTTGGAGATGAATGGCATAGTCTGAATTGAATTAGTTTTTTTTGTTTGTTGTTCGTATCCTTCTATCTGCAGGAGATAATGGTTGAATTGAATTAGACTAAAGGGCAGAAACAAAACTATTAGTAATGTGCACGCATGTGATCATAGCATTTTATAAAAAAATACAATCTTCATTTTAAAAGATTATTCCTTTAATATTCCTTGATATTGACTAAGTTCATTATGTAAGTATACACGACTAAGTTCATTATATAAGTATACACGACTTCCGAGTTCAATTTGGAAATAATTTGCACGAGTGGGTTTTTCAAAAAGTATCAAAACTGCATGCGCCCGTAGGGCGAATACA
>JAOEJH020459782.1:0-12014 GCA_025448215.2 Palythoa grandis
CAACTGGTTCAAAAGTTAGAATGAATAACACCAATCATTTCTACTGTTCAAGACAAACAAAATGAATGGTCACTTTACAGGGTTTCATCAACTGGTTCAAATCTACTCTTCTAGACTAGCAAAATTAATATTTTTAAAGTTTGGTAACCTTGGTTGCTGAACACTCAGCATAAAAAAGGTTAAATGTCTCGCCTTCCCCCAGTGTGCCACCATTCTCTTATTTGTCGCAGATGTTGAACAAAACAATGTCCACATGCAGTTTTATTTATTCTTGATACATACATAAACCATACACGGCAAAGTATTTATAAGGGTTTACGATTAAATTTAGCTCGCTTAACTGATAGATTTTTAAGGTTTTCTTAGGTGTTGTAAATATTGTAGTGATAACGGTTTTGTTTTGTTTCGGAAATAAAGTTATTGGTGATCTTAGCAGGAGATCAGACTCACGTGGCCTTCTGTCTGTATTTGTTTACAGTACAGTCAGTTCTAGTGTTTTATTGGTAGACCGTGTATGCGTACACTCGTCAATGAGTGAATGCTGCATATATTTCAAGCATAAGCGATGGCTGTTGGTGATATTTTATGAATCTGATCACCGTTAACGCTCTGATAAGATACTGGGGGCCTGTTTCTTCTAAGGCACCTAGGCAGGGGGGTGCGCTTATTAGAGTGTTAACGGCATGTCTTACAATTCAATTCACGAACAAAGATAACAGCATATTACGACTTTGACACATACTGACACAAGAAGAAGCAGTGATTCTTGGCTACTCAATTAGAAATTCTCATAGGATTTTTAATCCGAACTTGTGTTGTAGCCGAACACGTTAGTTAATCTAAAGTCTTTGAATAAGTTTACGAGTAGCTTACTGTTGCTGATATCTTGTTTGGTTGCTGCAGTCTGGAGAATAAACGATTCGCATTACGCCAACTGTAGACTCGCAACAAGATTTTCAAGGTCTTGTCTATTCGCTAAGTGTTTCAAGATACTCTCCTTGACTCTCCAGTATGTTGGACACTGATCGCCATATTGCCACAGATTCGTTCGGCCTGTATTTGTCACAAGGACGAGTGAATACTCCTCTGTCAAGTCGTGATACAAAAGATGGTACTGATATGCGTATCGCGAGTTGAGTTTTCTGGCAGTGAAGCTATACACCATAATAGTTGTGTAGTCTTCATCGAGTGGAGTCACCAAAAAATATTGTCGTGCAACCACGCAATATTTTCCCTTGTTTATCTCATCGCGATCGAAAGTGCGAAGTCTCAGCTCTCTAAAAACAACCTCATTCCATTCCGACCTCAGTCGTAAAGTTGCACCGACGACGTTTTCAGCTTTAGAGTATTCGCACAATTCTCCGAGTCTACTCAGAACAGTTTTTACTTCTTTTAACAGGTTTTTAATTTCGTTTGTTAGATTATAGTTCTCAACTGAAGCATATTTATTCGGCCAAGAACAAGCTTCTGACAACTTGATAAGAATGTTCTCGAAGTCTTTGTCTACGTTGGAATTTTTTTCACAGTTTTGCTTCAAAGCTTCGTCGTGTTCGTTTGCAGTTTTGACCAGGTCGTTGTTTTTGTCGGTCGACTTTGAGTTCGAGCATCCCATTTGTCAGCGCGCGTTTAGCTACTAAACGTTCGACATTTCTTTTTTCAAATAGAAAGCACCAATTTTTGTTATTAATTACAGTTGTTTAAAAACTATATTTGTAGAAAAATGCCTTTAGCACTACGAAACAAAAGAATGCGCAATCAACATTTCAAGGTTTAGAGGTGGAACAATCACGTGATCCAGTTTCCCTAAATAAACAAAACAAAATCCGATAATATAGCTTGTTTTTTACATCACTCTAACCCTTTCTTGGTGCAAAATTTTATTAGATTTTAGTTCAGCTTAGTAAAACACCTCGCAAACGCTTCAATGTTAGTGGTTGAATATACGTTCTAATTTGCTGCGCTGAAACGAACGTAAACTATTTTCAATTTAAACATTGCACAAATTCATGACAATATAACAATGATCGTTTGGATGCTCAAGTAATGTTTATTAGCAATAGAAATTATGTGTATGGATAGTTGTGACAAGCTATTATAATAAATGGATGAATTAAATTCTAAATGCCTGAATCGGATGAGATTGATAAACGATTCGAAGGATCTTCGAACGCGTTCGTGTCTTTGGCCTTATCTGATTTCCATCGGCCGTGAAGTTTAAATAAACTATCCGAAAGATTGGGTTTAGTTCTTTCGGCACAGGGTGCGCCTCCCGATCTCGAACTATGTAAACCGCCATATTCTTTCGCATCGTAACCTAGATCTTTGAAACAGCTTTTAAAAACTCCCCCGCGACATCTGGAATAAGAAAGCCCGTTATCCTCCGACAACCTATAACAAATAGTCGATTTGAACTACCTCACTTTACGGAAAAGTGCACCACTGCTTCTTTATGGATATATATGTCTCTAAAGCCTGGTTTCCATATAGTCATTAAGGGTCATTTCGTGTTGTTTTAAGTCTTTCCGAAAAAACTTGAAAGACCGAGGTAACTGAAACGACCCGATACAACGGGCGATTTCCAGATTTCCCTATGGTCGTTTACGGTCGTAACGGGTCGTCTCGGAACGCAGTTGTACAAAGCTTGAGGTCCTGGGGCCGACAACACAATTCATTGTGGACCTGTTTTAGGTCGTTTCGGCCTGTTCGGGTCGTATCCGTTATTTTCCATATTGTCGTTTCAGTCTTTTCTGGTCGTTTCTGGGTCGCTTTAGGTCGTCCGGATAGACCTTATTCATAAATGGCGGGATTTTAATATTCTTTTGTCGACATTCAAATTAACCCCGCTTGCTTCGTTCTTGAATTCAACTTTGAAAAGAATATATTACCCAAAACGAGGCTAACGAGGCGGTAACAGTGGTTGCTCGCGTAGCAAAGTGTCGTCATAGAATAAGACGTAAAATGCTATTGGTTGAAGTGACTTATATCCGGCTATTTCATGCATTAAACCGTCATATCACCTCACTGAAGTGACCTTATTACACTGGTATGGTTTTGTTCACAGCTTTAATGATGGAATATCTTCCTTCAATGTGTAACAAATGAAATTCGGTAACGGTTCATCAAATCTGCAAAATCCCAAATCAATTTTTACGTAAGCAAACATATATCAAGAACCAATCAATACGTTTCGTAAAAAAAGTCAACGCTGCCTGAAAATTCAAACAATAAGTGCAGATTGTTTTATTAAACAACTAAGTATTTTGTAAATCATCGTCAACCGGAATAATGAAAACAGATTTTGTTTTGATTATATTGATAACACTGCGAACAACACAGCTCATTACGGACAGTGCAGCACTAAAACCTAAACCAAAAAACAAAAAAACGCATTTTGCCCTTTCTCACAACATTCAACCCAACGTCTACAAATATCAAATCAATCATTACGGAAAACTGGCATATAATTCAAAATCAACCGCAACTCAACTATATTTTCCCTAGACCCCCAATAATGTCTTACAGAAAAGCGCAGTCTCTCAAAGACATGCTCGTATATACGAGCGAAACTTTAAAACAAGCGCAATAACACGCAAAACCTGCGTGGAGTATAAAATACAACTAAATAGAGAACAGCGAAAAAATTAAACCTTGTCTCGTTGGCCCATCAAATTTCTTAGGCTATACTAATTTTCTTGATTTCTGAAAACGCTTTGATAAAAACAAATAATATCTCGCTAATGAAATATTTTACCAGATTAAGTGTTGCCCATAAAGTTTTTAGCATTATTTTCATTATTCTCTTGGTCACATTTTTCTTTTGAAATGTAGTAGTACAAAATACAAAATGGTTGATTAGACTATGTATATTTTAACGCGAGGAAACTTACACAGTTTTCCTGACTGCCAAAAAAGTAATTTTCTCATAAAACAGAAAATATGTTTTTCTGTTGTAATAAGATAAAACACAGCCATTTAATGGAGTTAAAAAATATTTTTTGCACTCAAGAAAATATAACAGCAATATTCTATGTGGTCCAAATTTTAAAAGTTTTGCATGCACCTCGCAAACAACAATAAGAATTATAATATTAACTCGACAAAAAATAAATTAATAATAACAATGTTTCTTCGTCACCTGCCTCTCGAACAATAGCAAAATTTTTTCAATTAAAGTTTTGAAATCTTGAAATATAAGAAATCTTTCGTACAGCGGCAACGAATCTTGGTCAAAAACTTGCATCAAGCTTGCTTGAAATCAATTCAGGGAGTTTTAGAATTTTTGGCTATTTGTTAAAAGTTAATACAAGTGAAATACAATTTCTCACACGAATTATTTTTTGTTAACTGTAAATAATAGAAACACTTCTGTATGTGATAACTGGTTAATTGTGGCCCGCCGCCTTCAAGTGAAAATCAAATTTAAGATGCGCATATTGGTTTGAAATGGAAACCAAGAGCACGTTCCAAGAGGCCTCGAGAAACAGTCCTTCATCAAACATAAACGCCGTCATTAGTCGACTTAAAGACTTCTGTTCATACACAACAGCTCATGGGCTTGGAAGGCTAGTTGAAGCAAGAAATCTACTCTGGCGACTTTTCTGGGTGACTGCATGTATTTCTGCTATGACTATGTTCCTAATTCAAGTCTACGCACTTCAAAAGGAATATTCTAAAAAGCCAGTTAAAACCCGCATTGACGTACAACACGAAATTGTAAGTTAATTTACAGGTAAAGAATGTCTTTAAGTGCAACACTAATTGTACTATTTCTTTAAATTGATTCACAAAAGACGTCAATTCTTTTGAATCATGACAAACTAAAATATTTTTTCGCTATTCATATACTTGATAGCAAAAATTTAGCGTTTGTGAAGAAGATTGTAAGCTGCAGCTTCCTAAATATTGACTAAAAAATTAATTTCAAGTATTAATTATATATATCACTATCTTAAAGAATCTCAACATGAAAGATTTGTCGCTTCACTCTCTAGGAAATGACGTACGATAACAAAGATTGAGTAATACTAGTTAACGTCAGATGGAAATATCTCTAAGTGTTTCTGTCATTGAAACGGTATTTTTTATCAGTCTCATTTCTTAATGACTGATTTTAGTTTTCTCAGTCGTCATTTTTTGTTTAGCGATTTCAGTTTTTCTCAAGAAAAATTGAAAGTTTAGATTTAAAGGGATAATGTCCTGCTATGGGAGACTAAGCTCTAGTTTACTGGTCGATCACCGAAGCAAACAAGTAAAGTCGTGGTCGAGCGGTTTAATGCGATGTTTTAAGGTCTTGCTATACCCCGAAGTTTACAAGTTCCGAGTTTAATTCCTGATCTGCCCGCCTCACTCACGCTGGTCTACTGAAATAGTCTTCTGGGCAGCCTCCCTGCGAGATGAAATCGTGATACTGAAAAGCCCCTTTCGGCTAGTTGTCAGTATTCTCTTTTTTAATTACTTGTTCCGCGAAAGAAAAAACTTGTTTACGAAACGGTGACAAACATATGCTAAACGTAAAGCATATCTATAATTCATTTAAAAATAGATATTCAGTAGAATTAAAGATAAGGAAAAATAAATACAGTTGAACCCCGATAATTCAAAATCTCAAGGGGAAAGAAAAATACTCCGAATTAGCGGGAATTCGAATTATCGGGGTCAAGTATAAATACACCACTTTCACCCTTGCATGCATACCTTTATTTACATTATTATCACAATATTGATGAACAAATTGTTGTTTCTGATTGTTTTTACCACGTATTTTCGTTTTCATCAATAACTGAAACAACTTTTCAGAAATTTCTCAGTGAAAGTCAAACATTGTTCAACCAGTTGTTGTCGCTAAACCGGTAAACATTCTTCAAATGTTGTCAGTCGCTTTCTTGAGCAAAACAGTTTTTAAGAATTACTAAAACTAGAACGAACAAAGAGCTATAAAAATGCTTAGGAAAAAAGCTATCAATTGTGAGCTGCCTCTGAGATCTACGAGTGTTTTTGTCTATAATGTGCGTCAGTTGGTTCAAGTGACGACGAATCTCGTCAGCTCCCTTGGCAGCAAAGATACTATTGATTGTAGAAAAGCATTGTTAAACTGTGATCTGACACTGTCTGTTGTTTTTCATTCAGCTTGGCTATTAAACATCGAATTATCGACTGAATTATCCGAGTTCGAATTATCCGAGGTAAAATGACTCAAAAATGTGGGGCAAAACCAAGGGGAATAAGTTTTACTTCGAATTAGCGGGGACTTCGAATTATCCGAGTTCGAATTATCGGGGTTCAACTGTAGTTAAAACAGGGTTCGTACGGGTTTTAGAAAGTCTTGGAAAGTTTTGGAAATCGTCGAACACTTTTTCCAGGCCCTGGAAAGTTTTGGAAATTGATTAGTTATCTTCAGGGCTATGGAAAGTCATGGAATTTTGTATAAGCTTCCTGTATCTAAGAAGAGAAAATGAACGTTAATGGCACTTTGTATCATCACCTCTCCATCTCTCGTCATCTTAAGACTGGTTAGGACTGAAAAGTACACAAAGGAAACGGTGAAGAACGCCACAAAGCACGATGTAAACTTTGCCTAAAAGACTTTGACGTTGGAAATATGGTTGAGGATGCTCTCGTCGGTCATATGGAAGGGAAATAGCACCTTACAAAAGAATTGTATTAGCTATGGTATTCTATCTTATTTTGAAAGAAAGGTTTTGGAAAATTGGAGGAAAGAGTTATGGAAAGTTTTGGAAAAGTTTTGGAATTTTTTTTAAACCAGGTTGTACGAACCCTGTAAAAAAGGAAGCTTTGGAACGTTCTAACAACTTTAAAACTTTTTTTGACCCATTTTAAGAAATTATTTGCCTTTTGTTGTTAATATCTTATTTTATAGGAGCTTGTATTTCCCGAAGTAACACTTTGTAACCTCAACATCCTTCGGATGAGCCACGGACATGCTCTCCCAAAACTACACAAGCTAATGTCTGGAATTCATGACTTTAAAGGTAAAAATTGGTCCATGGCTTATACAATTTCCTTTGTTTTTAGTTATTTTTTCTTACTTTGTTTGTTACTGATATGTTAAAAATAATAAAGAAATACCTGCGGATTTTATTTTGATGTTTGCATCAAAAAGTCCTCAAATTAAACCTGAAAATTACCTGCAAAAGAGTTCTGTATTTTCCCACTGCTTAAAGGAGAATAACACTGTATACGAGCTTTATACCCATCAATATTCGCAATATTTTGCAATAGGAGAAGCAACCAACATACTTTAAATCCCTCCATGTCGAAATATCCATAATAACACTATATAAGTGTGCGTTCCTTTGAGATGATCCAGATCAGGATCAATGATCCAAGATCACTCGGATCATGGCGCGTCAAAGGAACGGATGAATCCGCTCTTGTGGAATCCACACGTTGGATCCAGATTGCTTTGACTGGATACAGGATGGAATGTATTCCAATAGCCTGTTTTCCGGTTTTCTTCAATACAACTGGACGTCATCATCGAGTAAATTTGGATTATGTTAAATTCCAGAAAGAAAAATGTATTGCGTTCTTTTTGGAATCTGATTAGAATGTATGCAATAAAAAAAGGATTGAACCTTACTAAGAAGCAAAGAAAGCATGGATTTTCTGTTCACATGGCCTTATCCATTCAAGCGACGAGCAGTGTGAAGAAGCTTTTTAAAAATATACCAAGAATATGTGCAAATTCATAGACGTCTTCTAATTATTTCTCATAGCTCGTTGAAATCTTTTTTTAAGCAAACGAAACTGACGAACATGAAGATGAATTTGGAATAGCAGAGGATTTGAGCTTAGAAATCAAACTTGACCAAGAGATTCGAAAGGAACTTGCTTACATCGCAGATGAGGAGCTTTACCACCTGGGACATCAGTTTGATGACATGATTGTGTCTTGCAGATTTTCTGGAACTAATTGCAAGTAAGGAGAAATTTCTGTAGAGTAAATAGAGCCTCATTATCCACTCAAGCCGTGGACGGGTTACAGGTCATTTCACCACCAGAAGGTTTTACCACCAAAGACCTGAAGCTTTCGCATGCAAAACGGAGATCGTTCGCCGCCACAAAATTTCCTTATGCTGGAATACCAGCTGAACTTGAAATACTCATAAAGATATACTGACTAAATTTAATTTAAACAAATATTACTTTGTCGCTCGAGCTAGAATTTAAAGGCGTTGTTACACGAGGCAATTTTTTGTGCAACCTGTCCGGCAACGCCATTACGAGACGAGTTGCAGGAGCCATTGCAAGCCCCCGGGTGTAAACCATGTTACATGGCCCAATGGCTTTAACAATTTGAAATTTGTAACTGAAATCATTACGAAAAGTAGAACTGGATTTTACTTTTGACGACAATGTCTACAACTTGTCTCGCAACTATTTTAGCTATAAGATTAGAATTTATATAAAAAACTTGTGGTAGAGAAACACTGCCAAGCTACTCCATTCTTGGATTCTGTCCATTTTGGACTTGGCTTTTTTTCCTACAAAAGTTTTAAGAAATTTTCAAAGCATAATATTATGTTGTTATATAAGAAATAACAAGAGTTAAGAAAGCGGCATGAAAAGAAACTTTAAAAATAGTTTTATAGCCCATCACTATTTTTAGAAGAATTTTCGCAGCTTCAAATTTCCATTCATGGTTTCATAGCCTGCCACTTTTCCATCTGGCCCCTTAGCGTGCAGGTTGGTGTAGTGGTCATCATTTGCGCCTTCCAACTTTACGAGCCTGGGCCTCGCACGTGGGCTAAAATTTTTCGACTTCAATCTGCATGACGCCACGCCCGGAAGGCTTTTCTTGGCTACTTCAGCAAATTCAATCTAGCGGTTCTAAGGGTCACTTACTTTTCTGTAGCTTTTGGAGACCAAAGCGACTTTAATAATAATACTAATACCTGACTTGCTAATCACTCTTTCTCGCAGTCATAGACTGAATACAAAGTGCGCAGGTTAGTTAGGTCGGATCGGCCCCAGAATACGATCCATGCATGACCTCAGAGCACAGCATCACAGCCAGATGGAATCAGCTAGGAGTTAATTTTGTTGAGGGAGGACAACCGGAGTACCCGGAGAAAAACCCTCGGAGTCAGAGTGAGATCGATAAATCTGATCCCCCGTGTGGAGCCCAGGTCGATCCCGGGTCGTAGAGGTGGGAGGTGCGAGCGTTACCACTCGGCCCAGCTGACTCCCCTTTGACTACGGCGACAACGGACTACAAACTACGGTTGGCCTTGTGCTTCCCGTGTCAACAGCACTAGGTTGAGTACAGAGCTGATGCCGTGAAAATGTGAAGTTGAGGCTACACACTACGTCAAAGAAACAGTGTTTGCCTAGCATATTTTTGAAACAAATGTCTTTCTGCACAACGCTTGTGGGATGCGCACTGGTTCAAAACTTCAATGGATAAAGAAGTGGAATCACTATTTCTCTTTATTTTGATAATCATCATCATCATCATCATGGCGGACACAGCCGAGATTCACACCTGGATCGCCAATCCTCTCGGTTTTTCATGCAGATACTTAGGATACTTAGGATACGGAGGATCCTTTAATGCTTGTAAGGGACTATGTGTCCTATTGATTCTCTCCTTTGGTCTCTTCCGAAAAAGATATGAAACGCAGATCAAATAAATATGTCTTGACTTTTAGGGCTATAGATACTTACGGCTTTAATGCTCTTTACTCCATTATCTACACAAAGGTCTACGTGGTTTAAAAAGAATATCTGGAGATATGATGATGATGATGATCATGATGATGATTGATAATACACATTGATTTTTATCTTCCTTTTTTTCTTAACGTAGTCGCCTACCTAGGACTACGCGAAATCCTTTCACAACGTACCGTCCTGAGCTCGTGACGATGAGTTAGGGAGAGCCCCTGTCCTGTCCCAGTCCAAGTCACTTCCCGTCTGTATTCTGCTGTCCGTAGTCGCCGTATCTTGAAGTCGTTAAAGGGATCCTCCACTGTCCAACAATAATAATCTCAAATAAGACTTTTCTTTAACTTGTGTCTACATTAACAACTTAAATTGATAATTCTCTGTATATATCTCACGCAAAGCGATTTGTTTTGATCATTTTCATAGTTTGAATTTCCCGCGGGCCGCCATCTTGAGATGTGACGTGTAAGGATTGCAGTGCCAGTCTCTAGTCTTGATAAAAACAAAAGCAAAGAATGGGGGTCTGGCACTGCAACCATTATACGTTACTTTTCAAGATGGCGGCCGCGGGAAATTCAAACAATGGAAATGATCAAAACAAATCGCTTGGCGTAATGAACTATTTTTAGAGAATTATCAAATTTGAGCTGCCGATGTGGACACAAGTTAAAGAAAAGTTATTTTTGAGATTAATATTGTTGGACAGCGGAGGATCCTTTAATGCTTGTTAGGGACTATGTGTCCAGTTGATTCTTTCCTTCGGTCTCTTCCAAAAAAGATATAAAACGCAGATCAAATAAATATATCTTGACTTTTAGGGCTTTAGATACTTACGGCTTTAATGCTCTATACTCCATTATCTACACAAAGGTCTACGTGGTTTAAAAAGAATATCTGGAGGAGGTACTGGGACCCAAAGTATGGTAATTGCTATCAGTTCAACAGTGGAAGGACCACACAAGGGACTCCTGTGAATCCACGCACTTCTACCAAGGCCGGACCTACCTTCGGTATGTACCTGACTCGATAAGCGCTTTTTTAAAAACAGCTTTATAAAAGCAAAAGAGGCGCTTATTGACTGAAAAATGTTAAAGGACCGTCTAAGAACAATTGAGGCTCGGATTTGAACGCAAGAATTTTTACAATAGTCTTACTCGCAGCTTAGGCTGAGGTACTTCAATGGCGCAACCTGTCAGCAGAAATTCTGCATCGACAAATTCCGTTCATTCTTTTACCATATATGGCGAGAACACTTATATTTCGGGTATGAAAGCATACGCTGCTTTCCTTATGCTTAAATGAGACAAGGCACAAAGTTTTGAGAATTTAATACTCTTTCCCTGAAATCACTAGCCTTCATTTATTTATTTAAAAGTGTGACGGAGGTGGCTCTAAGAGACCTTGATTCTAATTTTGGGACAAGAATTCCGTACAGTTTTTAAAAGGATGCTCCACTGTCTAATAATATCAATCTCAAATGAGACTTAAGTCCATATCAGCAACTCAAATTTGATAATTCCAGATCTCTGTACGTAGGTCACTATCAATGGACATCATATTCTGTCCCGTGCAGAATTTTTCACAGCTGATTTACAAGTTTTCAAAAGAATTCTTTCCGGTTGAAAGCGCGTGGGGAGCAGTTTGCCCCCCAGTCAAACACAGATAATGAGATTCAAAAGCTGGCTGATAGCAAAGAATATTTTATGCCAAGCAATTTGTTTTGATCATTTCCATAATTTGAATTTTCGGCAGGCCGCCATCTTGAAATGGTTGCAGTGCCAGACCCCCACTCGTTCATTGCTTTTGTTTTTATCAAAATGTTGACACAAGTAAAAGAAAAGTTTCAGTTGAGATTGATATTGTTGGACAATGGAGGGTTCCTTTAAAAAAACCACATACATAGCTAATTTTACAAGGTTTTGACCCGAAGAAAGAAAGTTCGTACGTCCATTTCTAACCAATAAACTAAGAAATTGCAAACAAGCGCTTCTTTCGTGTTCCTACAATCTATCATTCCACGTAGCACGCGAGCTCTATTTTTATTTCTCTAACAGAGGGTCTACTTAGACCGAACTTTTCATGTGTTGAACGCAATGCTGATAAGCAAATTCTATCGTTTGGTACATGAAAAGTTTGGCCTTTGGAATGGGTCTTATCTTGTCTAGCGTTTTACACGTTTCATATAAAAAGCTAAATCCTTTTACAAGCCTTTGGCCCATTGGAGCCGGTGCTTATCTCCGGTTTCTGTACTGTTAAGCGGATGAGAGTCATTGAATCCACCTGGACGGGACACTGATCCGTCGTAGGGCTCTTCCCCCCCCCCCCTT
>JAOEJH020461331.1:0-12010 GCA_025448215.2 Palythoa grandis
TTTGATTTCAAGTATTTTTTTCCTATTTGATTTAGAGAGAAATTTAGATTAGCTATTTTAAATTCCAAGGTTCTTAGTGCTTTAACTAGGGCCTGAAAAGTCTACATATACTTCTCAGCTAGTTGCAAAATTCTCATGATTTACCTAAGTTTATTTCCTTCCCACTTGTCAGTTGAAGATTAAAGTTTAAATCATGATTCTAATTTCAAATAAAAACTAAGTTCAACTTTTAACAGGTAACAGTAATGGTATAAAAACTATCATAGTGTTAGTAAGTTAGAATTAGTGTTCTCACTTGTTCTGACAGCAGCACACACGGGTTCCAAAGAAACTGATCACCACCTACAGGCAAATGAAGAAAGCCACTCACTCTGTCGAGATGCGATTCTTCACCCACTTTTGTTAAAACTAATCTTTCAATTTCTGTATTTAGGCCTTCAACACTTCGCCGCTGATGGCCTCCTTCTGAAGGACGAGGTAAAACTGGTATAGGTATGGCACTTGACTGTGCTGCCCTTGACTGGGTGTGAATAATTGCTGAATGGTCACCATGGAGAGGAGACAGACGACCATGCACTTGTGTTACCTTACTACCTTGTTTCGTGCGCTGCAAATTCTGCTTTAACTTCTGAAAAGTGACAAACAAAATAGAATCAGAATACAGTAACAAATAACGTTGTCCTGATGACCAAAATAATCAAAGCAAGCTTCCAGATCAGTATCGGTAGCTGTAAAACCAACCCTTCCGGTGCATCTAACCATCTACTGCTGTTCAAATTAATCAATTAAACAGTTCAGCTAAGTTACAGTTCTTCACCATAACTATGCAGGGGTGTCCTTAACGGACTGCAGCCAGCTAAATTAACCAGCTATTTAAAGAGACCCTCCACTGCCCAACAACAATGTCAATAAGACTTTTCTTTAACTTGTGTCAACATCTACAGTTCAAATCCGATAATAATCTGTATATAGTTCACGCGGTTGCAGTGCCAGTCTCTGCTCTTGATAAAAACAAAAGCAATGAACGAGTGGGTGGGAGTCTGGCACTGCAACCACTACACATCACATTTCAAGATGGCAACCCTTGAGAAATTCAAACCATGAAAATGATCAAAACAAATCGCTTGGCATGAACTACAGTATATACTGAGAATTATCAAATTTGAGCTGCTGATGTGGACCCAAGTAAAAGAAAACTCTTATTTGAGATTAATGTTGTTGGACAGCCGAGGTTCCCTTTAAGTAACTTTTTTACGGGCAAATGTTCGATATACCAGGCGAGGTGTCATTGTTCATTATTTGATAGTGACAGTCTATTGTCTCGTTCTTTGTGACGCAACTTGAGCCTCATTGTCACTTGGTATATCGAACATGATTGTACCTTTTTAGGCTACCTGTTGTACTTGCAACTTATTTTATTAAAAGCTTTAATTTGTACAATCACAGCCAGTCTACCTTCAACATTGATCTAACTGGCTATTTTTAGAAATTTACCATCAGCCTAACAATGCCAAAAAAAATTTGCAGGTATAAAAAGATTAACTGAAAGTATCAAAAAAAAAATTCTGGTCTTTAATTAGCTAGAATTCAAAATTTTGTCAAAAACTAAACTAAAATAATAAGTTTTCATTATGGTTTGGAAGATTTGACCCATTTCTAGGTTCTTTTCTGCTAAATACAGGTATTGTGTGATATGGGGACTTAGTTCTTTCAGTTATAAAGATAAATCTAAAATTCAGATTTTATTCTCTGTGAGTGAGGTCAATTTTGAGATGGCAAAAAAAGTTATTGCTCACTTTGACACCCATGGCTAATTTTCCATTGGTTCAATCATTTTTTACCTAGATCTTGCAAAGATTGCTATAGAATTAAGGCCCAAGCAAATGGATACAACATTGTTGGGTCCAACATGTGTCTCTTTGCATAGCATGTTGGCCCTTGTTGCAATACAATACACTTGCTGCAAGTTGTTGTGACTTGTTGGATGCTGTTACGTGTTTACAACCGGTCAAACATTAAGCGCAATAAGTCCCAACATTTCCTTTGTACTGCAACCAGCAAAGTGTAACCCCAACATGTTGTACCCATTTGCATGGAACTCACAACAATGTTGGGAGTTGTTGCATCCATTTGCATGGCCTTACTGTCCCAGAATGCATTGCTTATCTAGTTGATTACCAACCATGTCAGGGAGTTGTTGCATTTGTTTGCATGCACCAAGCAATATCTCCCAACATTACTGGACCCAAAAATGTTGGCACTGGTTGCATCCCTTTGCACGGGCCTTTAAACTGAAAATATAATCAAGCCAATATTTACTTCTTTTAGATGGTCTGCACTTCCCCAGGAATTTGATCTTTTATGCCTAACTCTCCAGGACTCTTCACTCTCAGATATGTCATCCCAGGATGCTGGAGTCTGTTAAGAAACAGAGAATCCAAAATCATTATTATGAGAAATTAAAATCCTTTGCACCATAAATTACAAATGGTACTTGAATTATACATATCTCTCTTCTAATCCAGTTTTCTTTTTTTCTGTATTCTATTTTTTTTACTTAGTACAAAACACATTATTACCCACATCAGCATAACTTGCTTTGTTGACAAGACTGAGCAGAGGGAAGAAAAGGAGGAGGCACATGGGGGTGGGGGGGGTGGGGGGGGGCTCCCAGGTGGGGATGCTTGTCAGAAAATTTCAACAGAACCTCTAAGAGGTACTGTACCAATCTGGGCATGGCTCAGGTCGATTTCAGCTGTTAAGAGGTACCATCCAAAAGCGCACATGCAGACAACTGCCAATACATGATTTTATGTCTCTGTTACTAAGGAAGCCCGAAAAGGTACCACACTGTATGCAAATGTCAAAATTTCGTCTCTGGCACCCTAAGCGGTACCAAATCCTTGAATTTTTACCCCTAAGAGGTACGACGAGTATCCCCGCCCCAAAAAGTTGGGAGTCCACCCCCCGGGCTTGTGCGTATACCATGAAAAATCTGCATTGCTCGGAATGAATTTCAGCCAGTCAGAGGGCGCGTGCCGTTTGTGCTATGCGATTCCAAATTTAATTTTCGCAATAAATTTCGTTCTTATGCCTTGAAAGAATAGTTTTAATTTTTTCTATTTCAGTTAAAAGAGACACTAAAAATGTATTTCGGTACGTAGAAGGCTGTTAACCTGACCACAGGCGCCAAAGGCTGTCTGTGTGAGTGACCTCTGCATATACAAGTGTATGAGATCCCGCAATTTTTAATTATTAATATACCTTACCTGTATCAAAATTCGCGCGCTACTCATTTTCGCCCAGCTTTGAATTCGCGCGATTTAATTTCGTGCACCTTGTTGAGAACCTTTTTTTGCGCAGTTTTAAATTCGCACAAGAAATATGTCTTTATCATTATTTTCAGTCGGATTATTAGAAGCAATTAACGAAATTACCATGATTATTTTAAGGCTGGTTTGGCCAGCCGAAATATGGTACAACAAAACAAAATTATCTGCGTTGTGTCGTCCGCTGGAAATTCACTTTAGTTATCTCACTATCGTCGAACACACAAACCAGCAGTTTTTCCTTGATATTTTTACTTCAATGATTTTATGTTTATGCAAAAATAAACCAAATAATTTGTATCCCTAACAAGGAGTGTCTCACGTTACACCAAGAAGCTTTTCGCGCAGATTATATTTCGCGCAGTACTGAAATTCGCGCAACAAGACGTGCGCGAATTCTTGTACCACACGAATTTTGATGCAAGTCAGGTATGTACGGCAATGTAGCAATCAACAGATCTCGACCAGACTACAACAAAAGTAACACATAAGTTAAAACAAACATATATGTTCATTAAACTGTCAGTCAATCTTAATATTCGCGTTTTACAATTTTTTTTAATAGACAGGTTCACAGAAGTGATGACAATGACTTGGCTTGGTAACCTCGCATCTATCTGAGGTTACCATATCTGAGGAAGATTGCAGCTGCAATCGAAAGCTTATGCGAGTAAGTTAAAAAATAATTAGTGTACAAAGTTTAAATACCTCTCCAGACCGGTTCTTGCTTTTGATTGTATCATGGATAATCAGGACAAGAATTACAGGGAACGAGGGATAGGAGCGAACTGAGGTTTGTTATCGTTTTCTGCCGAAATCTTCAATTTTAAACTCTGTGATTTTTAGACTGGCAAAATAGGTACATATTCAAGGCACGTGGTGATTTTTGGCGTAATTGATTGCAGATTAATTGAGAAACAACCAAATTTTGTAGCAAGTCTATTGTATGCGAGCGGGTGCGTTTCGTTCAGTCTCTTTTGCAAACAATAGATTTGCTACAAAATTTGGGTGGTTCGACAAGAATGCCCCTGGGGCATGTGGAGGGATCAAGATTATTTCACGTCCAGGGAACTCGTCCAGGGTAGTTACATAGTCAAGCAAACGACCGTTGCTGTCTCGACTGAACAATTCAAGTATCGTGACAATGCTCCAGTGTTACAAATGTATGGGAATCATCGTGGTTTTATGACATATTCGAGCGAGGAGTTTCCCCTATTTTTTTTTCACAGCTAGCTAAAGTATCAGGAACAATGATTGTCAAGTTTGGGGTTGATTGAATTGCTCGGGATGATTTTATAGCCGAAAATGCGTTGGCCGATTCTGTCAGGCAAAGCAATTCTGATTGCAGACAGAATTGGACGACACGAAATCCTGTAACTACTAAACATAATCATTACAATGTCAACCTTCTCTCTTTCTCTCTCTCTTTACTACCTCCTCTCCCACATTCACTTTTTCAATATTTCCCGTCAATGGAAGAACTCCCCGGATAAAAATGGCCCCACATATCCAAGAAGGAGAAAGTAAGTGCCATACAATAACCGCAGTGAAATCTATATGTCCTATATACTCACTATGAGCTTTGGCTACCTGTGTCAACATTGATTACAGTCGCTATAGCAATACTGATTCAAATGAGCGATTTGGTTTATCTTGGGTGGCTGTTTAAAGCAATTTTTAAAGCTTTTCACCGTGTTTTTGGAAATCAGTGTACTTATCATATATTAAAAACTGCTATCAAAAATTGCTATTTTAAAAGAGCTGTTTTTCAAATTATACTTTCTTGGTTTTTTTTGGAAATTGTAATGATTATGTTTAGTAGTTACAGGATTTCGTGTCGTCCAATTCTGTCTGCAATCATACTCGCGATTTTGTTAATCACTTACCGGTATATGATTACAGACCGAATTCCACTCCACTCGGTCATATTACCATTATTAACAAACCGAAAAAGAGTTGGCGTGCCAGTTCATCTTTTCATTAAATTGATTTTTTATGTTAGCAATCAACAACCACCATAATTAATAAGCCAGGCAGGCGGGCGGAGTGGATGACCTCTATCTCCTTCCCCCTGCCCCCTCCCCCCCCCCACACACACACACACTTGTTTCACAACGCTTCGCCGTCTCTATGAAGCGGGACAAAGTAGTCGAAACAGTTACAAAACTTCGTTTTAAAACTGAAAAAAGTAATAAAGCATTGTGTAACCCAAACATTAACATTCAGAATAGTATTAGTTTCTGCCATTTTTTAATTTCAGTTTCCCTTTTTTAATACATGCATCAAATCATCTAGCACAAATTATAATATTGACACAAGTACTGATATCGCTGTGCTAGCCCTGGTGGTCCTGCAATGCGCTTTATCTTGGCCTCGATGGACTTTTTGCCCCCACTTCCACTCATGAGGCTGTACCAGCGAGATCTCGCGCGCCTTCCAAGCGCTTTAAAAGCACTGCGTTTAACTCTTGGAATCTCAATCTTCGGTACTTCTCCGTCCATTGCCAACTTCAGGTTTCCCCTTGGACTGGCCGTTGAAAACTCAGCAAAGATTGCTGCAATAAGCAGCAATATCAAGGTAGTTGGAAAGTGCATTTTTGTAAAATGTGTGATTGTGTTCCTGAAATCAAATTTCGGTATTAATGCTTCGTCATTTGTATCGGTTGTGACGTTATGTAACATGTTTCAGAAGAAGCTCGAGAGAGTGAATTTCAGTGTTTCAAATACAAATGGAGTAATGACAAAAAAGAGGTCATACTTTATTTGTACAAGGATCCCATTTGTTATCAAAAAAACAGAGAAACTGAACTGAAAGATGGCTACATTCTTTGTCTGAAAAAATCTACTACCTTTTATGAAAATTCAGGTATCATGAAGTCGAATTGTACATTTCCGACTAAAATAAGAAACATGCGAAATACTACACTGAATATTTTTTATAAGAATTCTTTTTATAAGAATTACGAGGCTCAAACTCAAAATCCCTGAAAAATACAAATTTTCTAAGAACTGCAAACGACTTGCAGGAGCCATGCATTGCAGCTTGTAACACCACGTGCAATGGCTAAAATTGTTGCGAGACAAAGTTATTGACATCTTTGCCGACAGTAACATCTAGTTCTACTTTTCGCATTAATTTCAGTTACAAGTTTCAAGTTGCAGGACCCATTGCGCTGTGTAACGTGGCTTGCAATGGCTCGTGCAATTTGTCTGCGTTCAATCATTATATATATGTGTTATTGAACAAGCGTGTGGTCAAGATGGCTGGATTTTGGCCAAGTTATTTTTTGCGTCATTATGGACCGAGACGAAGTCGAGCATCCAGCCATCTTGACCGAACAAGCTTGGTCAACCAAGGATTTATTATAGGCCAAAGAATTTCACTTTACTGCTGAAAATCTGCCCTATAATAATCACACCTCTTCTCAGTGTCCAGCTTTGATAAACCCTAATTTTGCTTGTGTTTTTTTATTGCTTTTTGTTTTGTTTTTCTTTTTGCTGTTTTAGTTTAGATTTTTTTGAGTCTTTCTCCTCAAAAATGGCAATCTCTAGCTCCTAGTCTGGTCGTACGCAAGAGGTTACCATAGCAACTTAATTGGGACTCTGTAGAGAACAATTAACGATATAATTGTACTCCTCTGGTGCAATCAGAATAATTTTGTCGACTGTTCGTGTGTACTATTTAAATTGTAACTGTGTGCTTTTAGAGACGCCTTTCTGTAATGTTTTGAATAAGTTTCAATGGCTGTTCTGCAGTTCGCAGTTAAAATTTCAAGTTTTACAATTCAGCAGACAACTGGTTTGATTTCTATAATTTCGTTCCGTTCCCAAATAGAGTACAATTTAAAACCTTGGAAACAAATTAAGCAATGTCAAAATTGCAAAATTTAGTGCACTTTAGCTCTTTTCTCGGAAACTCACAAAATAAATCAGGCCAGCTAAATTTAGTTTCAAAACTTTTGCGCATTTCAGCTCTCGCTGATCATAGTAAGAAATGCCGACAAATTTTAGTTTTCGTTAAACAAAGTTGAGCAAAAAATATCATCAAATTAAAACACATATTCTGTTCTCGACTTTTCGTTTTTCTGTGCCGGGAGAGATCGAAGGTTCTATATCTCCAAAAGACAAGGCCGTTAGGGAACACATATTTCATTTGCAAAACCGGGAAAAAGTTTGTTAATTTTTAAAGGTTTTGTGAAACTACACAAAAGATGAACAGACTCAGTCTACACTGTGTGTTAACTGATATTGATTGGCTAGGAAATCAGTGAAATTATTCAATGATATCATAAAATCTTTCAGGTTTACCACACTTTTAAAAGTCCTTTCGGCTTTTCTGTGCTATGTTATAAAAACTTCATTTGAGAAGATAAAATTAACATACTGAAATAAGTTTTCAGGCTTCTGTTTTGTAGGTGTAAATTACAGCAAAGATCCGACTTTATAAGCTCCTTCTTCAAAGTAAAAAGTATTTGCTTAAAACTATACTTTCCTAACAAAGCCTTCAAAGAAAGAATGCTTTATCAGTTGAGCTTTAACTTCATTCTCTGTAAAGTAAAAAAAAAATTCCTTTCTCATAACGTTTATACTTTGGTAAAGTTTTTTACTACTTTCTAATAAGTGGGTAACAAAGCAAACTAAAGTCTGTTTTCAATCAGCGTAATCTGGTAAAATCACCATACTTCTTACCAGGCGACTGTAAATCAACAGAGATCTTGATCAGGTTTCACGATGGATCCAGAAATCTCACGGCGCGTTCCCTCTAACTTCTTGTGCCTTCAAAATGAACACACAAACTGCGGTCTTTTTATGCAGTTAAGCAAAAAATTACAATTCTGTGTTTAAATCTTTCATAATAGGAAACATTATTGACATAAATCAACTTTGATTGCTTTTTCCTCAATCAATCACTGGACTTATTGTGTTGCTACTTGAATTATCATGTACCAGATGGATGAGACCAACGCGCGATTTGTTTTCTTAACTGCTCAATTAAAGAGAGTTAAATTTTTGTAACTTTCTTCACGTGCGATATGGCACTTTTAAATGATATTTCCGTTCACATGAAAAAATTTCATAATTCTTCAAAATAATTCACCAATACTGTCATTCGTTATTATCTAACACGTTATCAATTACACAGTTATTGCAATATTCCAATAACTAAATTTCAATTTGTTTGTATCCTTATTTTATACAATTTTGTGAGCATGCAACAAATATCTTGTATTCATTACGCAAAAAAAGGATCTAAAAAAGCGAAGTTTTGTTTTAAATATTCATTCAAAATGTTTTAAAAAAAACCTGATCAGCTCTCAACAAGAATGATTTTGCTTTCCTCTTTAATTTGATGTACAATTTATCATTTCCTCTTAGGAACGGAAACTATGTTTGTTCTTAATTTATCCACGTTTCGCCATTTAAAAGCAAGATAATTTTATCTGTTAATTATCCACGGGTTGTTACTAAATATTGTACGTGAGCCGTGAAATGACAATGGCGAAGAAGAAGAGGAAGATGAAGAACAACAAGAACAACAAAAAGAAGAAGAACAACAACAACATTAAAAAACAAGAAGAACAAGAAGAAGAAGAAGAACAACAACAACAACATTTAAAAAACAAGAAGAACAAGAACACGAAGAACAACAACAACAGCAAGGAGATGGTGATGGTGATGATGATGATGATGATGATGATGATGATGGTGATTGTAGCCAAGTGTAGTAACAAGAACACGCAGGGTGAACATCAGTTTATTTCGTAATGGAGGAGGACGACAAAGAGGTGGCCTTGGGTCTCTGAAGTTAAGTGAAAATAAAACAAGTTTTTTTTTGCCGGCGAGTTGAGACCACATGGTCCATTGATTGACAGATAAAAATACGAAGCGAATTGATTGGTTGAAAATAATAAACAATAAAACAGAAGTGAAATGATGCGTGCTAACCGGAAGCGATGAGCCTCCTGAAAATGGATCGATGATAAGCTGAGTGGGCAACCAAGGAATAATCACCACAACCAAATTCACAGGCTTTGTTCGGCCCGACTTGAAATAAGGACACCCGGTGTTTTTGTGGCTACTACGTCGATAAAGAATAGAATTAGCTTGTAATATTGGCTTAAAACTGGTTAGAACGCCCAGATACAACATTCTAAACTAGATGTACACGGTTTTCTTTAACTACAGATTTACTGAAAATTTCTTCACATTCTTATATTTATTTCTATGTCTACTTACAGTATATACCACCCGCGGATTTATGATGCGCGTAAAAAGCGGCTTTTTTTTTCAAGCATTGCTTCTACTTTGTAGTAACCAGTAACGGCTATGTGTCCCTGCAATGAGATGGTGATGATAAGGTGGATATGTCGAACATGCGTGGCCAAGCAAAACTGCTCTATAACCTACGATAAGACAACCGAAAGTAGTAGCTTCTATTCACCATAACGCCGCCTGTAAACGTTATTTCATTTTCCCCGATTGATTGGCTTGTCTCATTAGCATATCTGCATTACTTTCTAATCGAGCTGCAGAGATATTGAAAAACTTTGTCAACTAAGCTTCGTCAGAACGATTGAAACCAATATGTGAAATACTCTCCATGAAAATAAAACCAAAATGTTTTCCACGAAAAATTTTTTTTACTCTGTTCATTTCCTTCTCGATTCTTTTATCCACTAAAGTTTCATTCTGTACAGTCATGTAAACAATAAGTTCAAAAAATATTCAACAAGCAGTGTTTTGTAAGTACAAAACACTGCACAAAAAGATTTGCTTGTCTTCAGGAAGAAACAAAAAGTTTAACTTTTTTTGAACCAAATCATAAAGTAAATTCATTATAAAATAATTTAACCTTTATCTATGGCTTTAAATACTGAAAATCAGTAAGAGAGTTTTTATTCATTACTTCGGTAAATAAAATATTATTTGAGAATTTTTAGAGTCTGGATTGGGCTTAACCCTATGTATATTCTTCGTTTAAAGTTGCGCCGGAAACCAGATACAATGATCCTTATTGTAATCACATAAGATCAAGGCCATCTGTGCCATAAAGTTGAGGCCAGCCAGACCCGGAAATGATACTGTTGAATGACATCGCAAATCAATACCCGCACGACGTCTTAAACCGGCGGGATTGATTTGGAAAAAAGCAAAATCGCCAGTTTCTGTTCCCGCCATCAGTTCACGAAAAGACTTATGATTATCACTACGCACAGCCAAATAATGAACTGCTCTCTCTAAATCGTTCCTTTTGACGGGCGGTAAATAGATTTGCAGCACGCGCATTTACCATTTGGCCCGCGAAAAGGAACGGTTGATAAAACGTTCAATATTTTTGACGATTTGGCCTTGCGTAGTTATGATAATGACAATGATAATGACATGACTCTGTCGGGCATATAGTTTATTTGGGCCCTTGTAGCATCATTTGCACCCTCGCTGGGCTCGGGCGCAAATGATGTTACTCGGGCCACAAATAGACTAAATGCCCTCCAGATGTCATGTTATTGTCCTATTTTCTCTTTTTTTCAATGGTAAGTGTACATGTCCAATTCTTAAATAAATGATTGACTGTCATAACAGTAATTATAGTCAAAACAAGTTTTTTGGAAAAGGTAACAAGACCCAATTCATAGAAAAAAAATACAACTAAATTTGTATGTTCAAAGAGGTGCGAACCCAAATTAAACCCGGTGTGGAACTTGTCAGTACCGTATTTATTCCAATAAGCGCCCAGGGCTCTAATTTAACTTTTGGACTTTTTTGGGAAGCGTTTATTCGAGGGAGGACGGGCACTTACTAAAGTTTCACCATTTTATCAGCAAAGACATTCGAATCTTAAGCAAATTTATGTAACATTACGATACAGTCTAATAACAAAACATTTTTTCAGCGAGTTCTAAAAAATATATTTTTAAAACAACGGACGTGATTCTAGTATTCGCGCAATGAATGAAATGAAAGATCTTTGTGCTCATGTGGACATTGAAGAAAATTCCAGTATTCTCATAGACAAATAGCCAAGCCAAATAGCTAAATAATGAATCGATATGTAAGCCAATTATGTGACAACAATACACACCAATTTCACTGCAAGTCTAGTACATTTTTTGGAGAAAGGGGGTGGGGGGTAATCATTTTCGAAGGGGAGCGCTTTTTCAGTTTTTGAACTTTTAGGGGGCGCTTACATGAGATGGACGCTTATTCAAATAAATACGGTATGCATACTTTTATCCATTTTCACAGAAAAAAAAATAGAAAAACACTAACTTGCATCAATCATTAACTCGTGAATATTATCACGGGCTACAGGATGCGTTCGCCCGGGGGGGGGGGAGGGACTCCTAACTTTTGGTGGCGGGGCTGCTTGTTGGAGAATTTCAACAAAACTCCTAAGAGCTACCAATCTGGGCGTGGCTCAGGTCGATTCCAAACTCTAAGAGGTATCATCCAAAAGCGCATATGCAGACAACTACCAATACGCGATTTTATGTCTCTGTTTGTATGATACCGAGGAAGCCCTAAAAGGTACCGCACTGTATGCAAATGTAAAAATTTCGTCTCTGGTACCCTAAGCGGTACCAGATCCTTGAATTTTTACCCCTAAGAGGTACGACAAGCATTCCCGCCCCAAAAAGTTTGGAGTCTCCCCTTCCCCCCCCCCTCCCCCATCCCGGGTGC
>JAOEJH020461848.1:0-12008 GCA_025448215.2 Palythoa grandis
TTTCAAGGACAAAAGCTGATATTTCAAAATTCAAGGACTTTTCAAGGACTGGTTTGTTTTTCAAGGACTTTTCAAGGACTTTTCAAGGACTTTTCAAGGCCCGTGCGAACCATGCAACAGTCCTTGAAACGTCAGTCATCGTAATCCGCAACAGTCATTGAAACATCAGTCACTGACATCCGCAACAGTCCTTGATCCATAAATCAAGGTCATCCACAACAGTCTTTGAAACGTCAGTCAATGTCATCCACAAACAGTCCTTCAGCATCAGTCAAGGTCATTCACAAGTCCTTGAAACAACAGTCAGTGTCGTCCACTTCAGCCCTTTAAGCGTCAGTCCTTTTCAGGACTCCACACATCCACATGATCAAACCCCACCAAGTTATAGTATTAGTCCTGGATTCAAACCATTTACAACTAGAAAAAATCTGTTTGTCGTAGCTTCAAAGAGAAATGGATCAATTACCCAAACAAGAACTGGTTCGATTTACACAAAAAACCTTGCCTTATTGGGTTAAAAGCTGGATTAATTGAACAAAAATGATAATTGGTTTTACTGACTAAATATCAACTGATTTGAAAAGAGCTTGTTTTATTCGTTAAAAGGGAAATTTAATGACTAAAAAAACTGATTTAACTGGCCCTTTGTAAAAATGGGAATTAGGAACTAGCTCTAGTAAAATACTGAAGAGTGCAAAAGTTGAGAGCTAAAATCTGAGTTAACAAGTTAAAAAAACTTACATTTTACCAATAAAAACACTGAGGACCATTGACTCATCTTGTAACCCTAATCCTTCAGATAATCTCCTATAAACCTACAAAGACAAAGGATGGATAATCATTAGCATGCAAAAGAACAAATTGTTTTTGCATTTTCAGAATGTTAAAAAAAACAAAAATAATACTTTGATAACTGGTATAAGACAAAAACCTGAATAAAACTATTTTAGAAAGAAAATTGATTGTATCAATAAGTAAAGGTGTCACTTCACAGTATTTTAAAACTTGGGATTCAACAAATGTAACACATTTTAACCTTTACAATTTCAAAAGTCGGAAACTGAAGACCTACTTTTTACAAAAGATCAAACTAAATCAGGGGAGGGGGAATTTCTAAAAACGCAAAATAAACAAGGGCATTGGAATTTTGAAAAAGCAATCGGGAAAAGGATGTTCATAATGAAACAATTTAACATATTATATATCGAATTTCAAACAAAGGAACATAATTTACAGTTCCAAAAATTCTTTAAGGAGACAAAGCCAGAACTTGAGCTACTTTCGATTTTAATCAGATAAAGACAAAGAACGACCTGACATGGGTTGGGACATATCTTTTGAAACTGAATTTGAAACTGAACTTGAAACTGAATAATTAATAAAGGGGGAAAGTCCTAATAAGCTCTGGGATGGAAACGGGGTATGGCTAGCGAAAAATTAATTGGCATCACTGGCAAAAACACATTTTATTTACTATAATTACTGCAATCACTTAAGGTACTAATCTACAAAGGCAATACTGTATATTATGAAACAAGAACAAGTACAGTACATACCTTTGACGTCTTTTGTGCCTGATCGCCAACATATATTTTTCTAAATTGTTCAAAAAAGCTTAGAATTGCAACTTCTAGTTTTTCACTTCCTCTCTGAGATAATCTAGAATCTGTTAGGTTCATCAACTGTAGAACCCTGAAAAGAACATTTTTTTGATTTGTGACAACTCTACTAGTACTCTTGAACATAATAGGCCTTTTGCAACAAGTGATCACATGGTACAAATAATGATATTCTGGAGGGCAAAGGAATGTGACAGACTCCAAAACAATACACAATTAACTAGAAAAGTGTGTTTTTTCTTTGTTTACATTTCCCAGTGGAGTCTGTCACATTCCTTTGCACTCCAAAATAGCATTATTTGTACCATGTGACAACTTGTTGCAAAAGGCCTATTTTGCTGCAAAGTAACTAAAGCGAACATCTCGTCTTATAAGTTTTGGAAATTGTATGAGCGTGAGTGCATTTTGTGATTTATGGATGCGAGTGACATTTTGAAAGTTCTCAAAATTGCACGAGCCGAAGGCAAGAGACCCTAAATCATGAAATGCACGAGCAAGTTCATATGTTTTTTTTTGCTTATTATATTATTCTAAACAATACAGCATAGATGTAGAGCTGTTTGCACTCGCACTGTTTGAGTTTCTTATTGACTTGTTGTTCAGTTGCCCATTTTTGCCAAGGTTTTAACTAGGTCTGTGTAGTTTTGAAGTATTTTCATTTTTTGCATTTTCTTTCAGCTATTCAACAAAGTTTTGGCTTGACAAAGGAAAACGACTGTCAGCTATTTTGTTTTTGTTTTTAAATTCGGCAGTTATGAGTATTTCCATAGTAATTTCCATATTGTACTCTATAACATAAAATGCAATCTATAGTCTATTTATGCATTTGCAATTATCCAATCAGAAATTAGATATTTTGCTAAGAATATAATAAGCTGACGTAATCTATATTTTAGACGCCGCTTCCTGTCGTCAGAGCATCTTGCATATGCACTAGATAAAATCACTTTGTTTGATAATTAAAACTAAGGGGCGAACCTAAACAGGGCTTACAGGTTTAGTAGTCCAAAACTACAACAAAAAATATAAGTGCAGAAAAGACACAAATCTATTTATTATATAGGCCTAAGTGTTTTACTGGAAAATATGCCACTCGTATCCTCCATATGGCTCTACATCCAGGACCTGAGTAACACATTTTCCATATCCTCACTAGTGAAGATATCGATCGAGTAACTTCTGACTTTTGACAGCATGCCAGTCATTCCTGAATGAAAATCGCTGCAAAGTTTATGAAAGTTATTCAAGAATATAACAAGAGATTTCCAGAGGAAAATGGAAATAAACTTTTCCATTAGAAAACCATATTTGACCTGAAACCTTTCAATGAGTTTCTAGTGAGCAAGAGGAAAGAGACATCCACAGATTCTCTTCCGAGAAACTGCAATAACTTGCTGGTCATGAATGAATGAAAATCGGAGAAAGTTACGGCGAAAAAAACCTGTAAGCCTCAAATCTTTTTTTTTTTGTAAAATACAGTTTCAAAAATATATGCTTTAAAAGCTTTTTTATTTTCAAGTGCCAACTTTTAGTTTTCAGGCTAAACTGACATGATCGTTCTATTCTAAAACAAAAGTTATTTACAAACTTTTTCTGGCAAGCCTTCAGCAGGGTCATTTAGACATTAATTTTTAAATTAAAGGTGATCTGGATTTGGGGAATGTTTGGGTCTATCTGATAAAGAGAACATTACATGGTGGCTTGAAGATACGAATTTTATTTTCTCATGTTAAAAACAACATTTTACTTCCTTGAGCTGCACTTGTCCCTAAAATACTGCTTTACAACTTAAAAAAATTATATCTTTGCACCTCTGTGTAATATCTTCTATTTATAGTGGGCATTAAAAATAATATGGTACAATGTATTGATCATGATGAAGAATGATAATGATATAGAAGATAACCAGTGTTAAACGTGTGAGCACTTTACTATACTGTATGAAGAAACCAACTAACCTACACACAAGCTCTCCATCCAGTGCATCATATTCATCCACGGTGGAATATGTAACACGTCCACCAATCACTGAACCAATAATGTACACTAACCAAGTCAATCTCCCTGACAAAGAAGTGGCTTTTTAGAAAGCAATTATTTCAAAAGCATTAGCTATTGTTTGTTCTGACAGAGAATAAAAGGCATTTTCTCGTTCTGAATTTCTCGTGCACTTTCTGTTGAATGAACCTTTAAATAATAAATACTGTTTTTCCTACTCCTGGGATTAGAGGAAAAGGAATTAGGCCAAATAAAAAATTATTAGTTTCTCATTCAAAGGAAGGAGGATCTTCTAAATCTTTATTTTTGAGATTTCTTTTGCTTTACTAAAAATGGGCTTCAATGATGCACCCTATTTTGAATGTTAGGTTGCAACTTAACTATCATCATCATACCGAGCTGCTTCTTTGGGTTCCAGACAGTTTTTAGGCTTGCACAGGATTTCTCTCAGCTTCCTTGTTGGTTTAATGTATGATTTGACCCTGTATGAGTTAAAAACTTGTTTGGCCTTCTCTGTTGATCCTTTCACGTATGGGATTGTGACTGTAGCTGACCTTGGCCAGTGGTTAAAACACTTTTTGTTGCTGACCTGGGTTGCAGTGCCTTGCTGATTGCCCATGTGGGATAACTACTCTCCTGTAAACATTTTTTCTTCAACTTCAAAACCAGCATGGTCCTCTGTTAATACTTATTATACTTGTTTAAGTCAGAAACCCAATCATTATCATTGTTGTTTAATCTTACTGTACCTTCTTGAATTGTTAGATCATTGGTTGCTGGTGAAGGGCTTTGGTGCAACTCTTGGTACGTTTGTGCTGATTGGTCAAAAAGTGATATAAGCAATGTACATGTTTTCTCATACTCGCATCGACCAATAGTTGATAGCTATAAGACAAACAAAATGCAAAGTCAACCTCATAAATCAGTTGCAAAACAAATTTACAAGTGTACGGAAGTAGTGATATAATCTACAAACAAGTGAGCATTACACAAGAATCATGAAAGAAACTTGCATCAACCACAGTTCACAGACCGTTTGAAATGATTATTTTGTATCTGAAGCATTGCATTACTCCAGCATGAGACAATTCAGTTCAGTTTATTGACTTAAGCCAACAAAACTGAATTTACATAAATAAATGGTATAAAAGTGGCAAGGGAACCCAAAAAAAATCCGAAGGCTTATGAATATGGGTGACCTTAAATAGAAATAACTTTAAAAATTACTGAAACTTTGAGGCAAAAAGTCCTACCCGGTCTTGAAAATTTATGACAGCCATGCAGCAATTGCTGTGGATGCTCATACAGTAGCTATTGCTGTAATGAACCCAGAAATGTGCACCATTTACAGCAACAAATGGACTGGTCCTTTTATAGATAATGCTGCCATGCCTTGAATCCTTATTCTAAGATTATGTGTTTTGAGTTATCCCATTAAGCACCATTATCTGCTATCTTTCAGATGACTACTATAATTGACAGTCTTGGGTTTACCTTGTACCCTTCAAAAATGTTTGGTTTGGGCTTGGTGCCCTTTAGCAACTGCTTTGGTGCCCCCTCTGGCCAAAAACGCTAGTGCCCAAAACTTCAAGGGGTTTGTCCTACCCATAGCTGATATCAATCATCTGTTACCAGCACCCACTATCAGCTAGGCTTTTGCATTTGAAAGTCAAACAATCAACTTGAAGTTTCAAGCCCTGGTTGTTAAAATTAATAATTAACTAAGATTGATTAGCCAACTGAATTCTTTTATAAATTCTAATTTCAATTTTAAAAGTGATCTTCATTTTAAGTCTTCTTAAGGTCCACACACAACCGGATGATCTAACTCCACCAAGTTATGATAAAAATGGTGGAGGTCAGTTGAACAAGTGCAAATCAGAGGAACAAAAAAGGATGACTCTCAAGTGAGAAATAACGTTAAATGAATTGCACATACCTGATCCAGCTGTTGCTGCACAGTGCCAGAATCATCAAGAGGGTCATCAGCTCCATCTCTGCACAAAAATTAGTTAAATGAAATGTGCCATTAGCAAAACTTTACTACATAAGGAAATTATTGGTATATACACCAGTTACGTGAGAATTATCAAAACTGAGCAACTAAAGCTTGCTTTTGGTGGCTGAAACAGTAACTATGCAGTAATTCAATTTAGGGGATTCGAAAATGATTGAAAATGCAGGATTCAGCATCACAGTTCAGTCATATCAGGCAGCGTGGTTCAGTGTTAGAAGGCAGCATTGCTCAGTGGTAAGAAAGGCAGCATGGTTTATTGTTTTATGCAGCATGGTACAGTGGTAAGAAAGACAGCATGGCTCAATGGTAGGATGTAGGATGTAGCATGGCCCAGTGGTAAAGGAGGCAGCATTGCTCAGTGGTGAAGAAGGCAGCATAGCTCATTGGTAAAGGAAGCAGCATGGCTCAGCAGCAGGAGGCAGCATGGCCCAGCGGTAGGAGAAGGGATGGCTCACTGGTAGGGCCCTGAAGGCAGCTGATCTAGGTTCAAATCCTGTTCTATGCATGGATTTGTTTCCAGTGATGCCAAGTTAAAAGTCACCATGTTTTGTAAATATGATGTTAATTTGATTTATTCTTATTGTTCCCAATTAGCAAGCATACTGTCTGCTAGATGACTTGACTTATTGTATTACAATTATTAGTATTATTATTTTTCCTTATTGTAAATAATTTTACTTTTTAAAATAAATTTTAAAATTGAAAGATAAATCTTTGAGCTGATTTAAAGCTTCCATACAGGGACCCATCCCAAATTACAATATGTAGTTTTTGAAAAACACTTGGAATAAAAATGCATTATTTTTGCATTACTGTGATCCCAGCTTCAAGCAACTATAAAAACATGTACCTTACAACAACTTCTACTGATCCCAGCCTTGATGTGATGTATGCTTTCGTTACCTAAAAACGAATTTTGTTTATCTAAACAGTGATAACATTCTCATAAAATTAGAAACTTTTAGAACAAAAATAGAGAGAACCAGTAAGGTTGATCAATTCAGAATCTTCTCTAAATTTATAGTCTTGGTAGCTTTTCTCGTGCTGTAGCAATATTAGTAATAGGTGAGGTTGGCACAGTGGTAAGATCTCTGCCTTCCAGTCACAAGGTTACAGTATTCAAATCTCAGCTCAGCCGAGTAATGAACATTTGTGTGACATTCTTTTTGACAAAGTTGACTCAACTTTCCATTCTTACAAGGTGAGTAAAATAAGTACCAGCTTCATTGGGGGCTAACCTGCAACAGATCAGTGTCCCGTCCAGTAGGAGTTAATGAATTCTGTTTGCTTACCACTATAGAAACCGGAGATAAGCACCGTTGCCACTGGCCTACTTAGGCTTCTTGTAAAAGGATTTAGTTTTTTAGCTAGCTATTAAGTTTAAATAATAAAAAAAGGAAAGACAGTGTTCTATTTGAAGGGGTTTGGTAAACCTTTTACCTCTCAACATGTTTCTTAAGTGCACTTAACTCCAGTTTTGATTTTTTGATATTTAATTTAACTCTATTTGCTAGCAGTTCTTTGCAAACAAAATTCAAATTGGTCAAATCTCTTATTTCTTATAAGCCCGCAAAAACACCATAATTACGTAAAAATCGTCACCATCTTGGTTCATGATCAAGCTGTATGGGGGCATTACCTGTGACGTCATATCTGCAATTGTTAACCTAGTTGTACTGTACTGTATCTTTAACTAAGCAAAGAAAAGGCACAGCACAATTTAGAAACAACTTTTGTTCACTTGGTGTTCTCTGCCACAAAAATTTAATTGTCACTCCAGTATTGATGTCATTGACCCAGACCACCCAAAATGCAGTCATGAACCATCTGAGTGCAGACTCCAAATGTAAACTAAAAATCGAAAACATGGCTACTTTCAAAATAAATCTTCAAAAAAATTCTTACTTTTCTTTGCCAATGACCACCTATTTTTCAGAGTGTAAAACTGAAATGATGGTTAGATGCATTTTAATTTTTTTAATTTCTATTTCCACTTTTTAAGTTGAATAATTGTACATCATTTTCCACGGTTCATAATATCTTTAAAAGCAAAATTTCAGACTTTTTCCTGACCTTTTTTTGAATTTTCCAGCCTCAAAATTTGGTCAGCAAATTAGAATCACTTATAAAACTTTTATTAATGATTTAGAGGATCCAAATATCTGGGAAATTATTTTAGAAGGATAAAGGTTACTTTTTGCTAGAAGTCAACCCCAGAAAATCCATACTTTTTCAGAATACAGTACTTTTCCTTTTCCACACCAGGCCTTTGCCAGACTTTCCAGAGGACTTTTCCAGACTGTGTATGAGCCTTGCATTTAACGGTATTGAATAAATAATACTGACAATAACATTTACACTGTACCTCTGGGGCATAAGTCTCCAGCAAATGAGGTTCAGTACTTTTGACATATGGCATTGATGCAATCATTCGTTGCCACAAGCTCAGCAAATAATGGACACTGTTGGGTGCAAATTGCCACATCTACAAAAAACAAAATAAGATAAATTATCATCTTTTATCCAGCAAATTTTGGTTTCATATTCTTTTGGTGTTCTGTAATCCTATGACTTTTTTGGCGATCACTCACAACTTTCAATGATCTGGTAATATTCATTTCTTTGTGAAAATACATCAAAGGTATCAATTTACTCTTTTCCTAGCACATTAGCCAAGATGTTGGAAGGAACAACTGTTATTTTCGGACATTTGTACAAGTATATGAGTTTTTTAATTTTTTTTGTGTTGTTTTAACACAATCCTATATAAATTGTAGCAACTTTCACTGACTTTACATAACCCTAATTGAAATTCCATTTCCAGGCCTGGAAAATGAAATTCTAAAACTCCATGGCTTTACAGGTTTTCCACGACCCACTTGAGCCCTGAAATCATTTTCATTTGCTTCATGTAAGTTTCCAGTATATAATAAATACTTTATTTTCTAAGGCCTGGCGCAAGAGAGTTAACTAATATTATGACAGAAAAAAATTAGTTTTTGATTTACACCCTTGAGAGGCAAAGGTCTAAAAAACGTTAGCACCACTTGTGAGGAATCCGTACGAAGCAGGGAGCTCAGCTGTTTCATTTCATGTGTGTCCTGCTTAAGCACAGTTGCATTTCTACAAGTTTTGATAGCCAAACAAATACAGCCATGATGAAGATATTCCAATTTTAATATCCTGTTTTAAGTGTGTGTCCTTCCTTATAAACAAACTTGCATGGATGCTTAGCAGTAGTCAAAAATAACTTCCAATCAGAGTTCTTTATTCAAATTATGAACACATAAGTTAGCCTGGAATTAACTTTTTATTCAACAGTCATGACAAGGATTGTTTGAATGTTCATACAAGGTAGGTTTCTCTCGCACTACAAATGGATTTTCAACCAACAAATTTTTATTGAAGTAAGTTTTAACTGTAGATTGTGTTGTGAGATCATGCAGGTAAGGGTAGGTTCCGAATTAGTGATTGGTCAATTTTGTGTGATGTGATTGGCCGTAGGACTCAAACAATGTTTTGAAATTGGTCACTTTTGATCTGTAAAGTAAGGTTAGCTTATTCTGTTTAGTTCATTGTTTTTGCTTATAAGTTTCACAAAAAAGTCATTTGTAGGGCGCTGGTAATTGTTGGCATCTGTTAAGAGGTGTCCATTCTAAGTTAGTAAACCAGCTTTCCAGAGTCAGTTGTTAAAAATAGTACGTACTGTAAGTCAAACATGGCACAAAATCCCAGTCGATAGTATGGTTCTTGAGTCAGTGATGTTCAGCAATAAGATTGTTGAAACCGCCATTTCTAGTCACTCATTAGTGTTCAGTTAGTTTCAGCCAGTCTCTCCAATGTGGGAGGCTTGATAGTCTGACTGACTGATAGTTTGTAATAATTATTGTGCAGACTGTTGACAGTCTAGTGGTCATGAGACATGATAACACAGCAGGCTGTGTCTAAATGTGCATTACCCCTGCTGTCTAAGGCAAAACATCACTTTAATAATATTTAGGATTTTACTGCTGAGCAAACCTTTTTGAGCAAATTAGATTACTGCAAAGAAACGTTAATATAATGCAAACAGTTGTGTGCCAGTACACTATATTCTTACTGCTAATCTTACATCAGGAGTCAAAATAGTGGCAGCCTGGCAGCCTGAGGCAACCAGATTTCTCACCACGCTACCAAGTTGAGTCATCTTGGAGCCCACAAGGCTCTTCGATGTTTTTGTGTTCAAAGAAACCAATTCTGAGTTTCAAAGTAATGTTTCATCTCAGCATTGTATAAATATATGAGTCAAAATAGTGGTAACCCGAGAGCCAGGAGGCTACCAGATTTCTCACCATTGTACCAAGTTGAGTCATCTTGGAGCCCACAAGGCTTTCGATGTTTTTGTGTTCAAAGAAACCAATTCTGGAATTCAAAGTAATGTTTCAACTCAGCTTTGTATAAATAGAGGGGTCAAAATAGTGGTAGCCCGGGAGCCAGGAGGCTACCAGATTTCTTCCCAAACTACCAAGTTCAGTCATCTTGGAGCCCACAAGGCTCTTCGATGTTTTTGTGTTAAAAGAAACCAATTCTGGAATTCACAGTAATGTTTCAACTCAGCTCTGTATAAATATAGGGGTCAAAATATCGGTAACCCAGGAGCCAGCAGGCTACCAGATTTCTCACCAGGCTACCAAGTTGAGTCATCTTGGAGCCCACAAGGCTCTTTGATGTTTTTGTGTTCAAAGAAACCAATTCTGGATTTCAAAGTAATGTTTCAACTCAGCTTTGCATAAATAATGGGGTCAAAATATTGGTATCCCGGGAGCCAGGAGGTTACCAGATTTCTCACCATTCTACTAAGTTGAGTCATCTTGGAGCCCATAAGGCTCTTTGATGTTTTTGTGTTCAAAGAAACCAATTCTGGATTTCAAAGTAATGTTTCAACTCAGCTTTGTATAAATAATGGGGTCAAAATATTGGTATCCCGGGAGCCAGGAGGCTACCAGATTTCTCACCATTCTACCAAGTTGAGTCATCTTGGAGCCCACAAGGCTCTTCGATGTTTTTGTGTTCAAAGAAACCAATGCTCGAACCCAAAGCAATGTTTCAGCTGAGCTTTGTATAAATAAAATTTTTCATATTGATAGAAACGCAACACTTTCTATTTTTCACTGAAACTTAAATTTAAAAAGTTGTAGTCTGAATGAAGTCTTTGCTTGTGATGCCACCTCAAGAACTTTGCTTGACCAAGTTGGAACTGTTGGCATTGCTTTATAGAAATAACCATGAATACTTTTATCTTTCCTACATACTCATTGGAAAAATTGGTATTTCGACCTCAGCCTCGAAATTTGTAGTTTATTTGTATAAAATCTCATTATATAGAGATTATGAGGCTTGAGACATTCTCAGGTGAAGAAAATATTGGGCCCCAAGGATCCTTACACTGCTATCCTTATCATTACCAGCATGGTGGTCCCTGATAGTGTCGTGTTTAACACACCTGACTAATAATGCAGGGAGACGTGGGTTTGAGTCCCACTCAGGGCAAAATACCAATTTTTTACAATGAGTACAGTGTATTGGAAAGATAAAGATGTGATTATTTCTATAATTCTAAGTACTGATCTTTTCCAGCCTCAAAATTTGTGGTTTAGTTTTGCTGGCATTGCTGCTTTTGGGCTACTAAACTTTTGAATTGAGTCCCATCAGGCTCCAAGACTTTTTTTCTTATTTTGATACTTGTAAATTACATCAATTTTTCCAACTTACCTGTAAACTAGTAACTGAGAATTTGGCAATGAGTGAAATGAAATCCGGGTATCCTTCCACTTTTACAAGCTCACCAAGTTGATAATTGGACTTGAGTCTAGCTAAAAGTCTGCAAAACTCATGATAGTTGTTGGGATCTGAAAGATTCTACAAGATGAAACAGGCTAAATCAGTTTTTATACTAAACACAAAATATCGGTATAACAATAACTATTAAAACAATCATTCTGATTTCAATGAAATGGGATGCTTACTTATTTCAAAGCTCCTAGAATATCTCATTTAGTTTCTAAAGTTTGATTTGGAGCTGCAAAAATGTACAAGAAATTCACAATTTTGAATAAATATGATAAACTAAAATGCAGTGGAAAGTACCAAGCATACTGTATTGTCCAAATTATCTTATTTTTTCACATGTTAATAATATGCATAGAAAAATTACCGCAATCTGATTGGTTGAGAGCCTCTCTATAAATCCCAACAGTGCAATTACAAATCAAAGCAGTGCAATTACATGTAATTGCACTGGTTGTAAACAAAATGGCAGCCAAGTTTGCTGAGTGCAGTGACGAGCTCATTCAAAATTTAAAAGAGAAGTCTACAAATAAAAATACTGTAATAAG
>JAOEJH020462292.1:0-12003 GCA_025448215.2 Palythoa grandis
ATTTACAATATAACTAAAATGAGAGAAAAATTACTTAACCTAGTTACATTGATAAAAAATATTTATGATATAATAGGTAAACTATTTAATGTAAAAGGTATACTCTAAGTTTTTTTATATTAAAAAAGAGTGGAAAGGTACGACCTAACGTGTCGGCCAGATACATTTCTGTGCTCCTCTTGTACGAAACTGTAAGATCAAACTTTTGCAATCTCAACAGCGTTCGTTGGAGACGATTGGGAGCACACTTTAGATTCTTCTTGCAAATGCTTTCAAGTGGTTTACGATTGGTGTCAACCTTGACTGGACGCCCTTAGATGTGTTACTCGAGGCGCTCAGCAACAAAGACTATTGCTAACATTTCCTTCTCTATTTGAGCGTAGTTGATCACAGTATCGATCAATGTTCTAGACGCATAGGCAACAGGCTGGCCTTGTTGGAGAGGGCAGGTTCCAAGCCCGCATTGAAGCTCGACAGTGGCTGAGGGTTCAAAAAACTTCAGCACTGGTGCCTGTGAGAGCGTGTGCTTGACTCTCTTGAAGCTTAGCCCTTAAACCTGGTCATCCCATTGAAACTGATTGTTCGCCTTGAGTGGTTCTCTCATTGGTAGAATGGCTGCTGACAAGGTGGGTGCAAAACTTCTGTAAATAATTTGCCATACTTACGACTCTCTTGACATCATGCTTTTGCTTGGGGGTGGGCATTTGAGCAATACCTTGAGCCTTGGCTGGGTCAGGCTTCAGGCCTGTAGAGGATATGAGATGCCCCATGAAACTAACTTCAGTATGTCTTTGTTGAGCTTGATTTCTTTAGAGCGACATCGTTCCAGCAGAGATTCGAGTTTTTGGTCATGGTCAGATATAGCTGCAGCTTCAGTTTCGTCCACTCTAAATATCAGAATGGTATTGGTACTATTCCCTCCAAGCCTTCTAATGCCTGGTCAAAGCATCGTTGGAATTCCTCAGGGGCAGAGGAAAACCGAAGGGTATACGAGTTCACCTAAAGCGTCCCCAAGGAGTGCCAAATGTGGTTAGGTAACTGCTGTCATTGTCCAGATAGACATTCCAAAACCATTTTTGGCATCCGCTACACTAAAAACCTTCTTCGCCTGGGCGAGCTGGTACAGGAAGTCATCAAGTACAGGAAGAGGGTAGCGGTTCCACATGAGGGCTTTGTTCAAAGAATTACGGTCAATGCAAAGGCAGATTTTTCCGTTTCGTTTCCTTGCAACTACCATTGAAGATGTCCATCTAGTGGGACTGCCTACTTTCTTAAGAACACCCTTCCCCACCAATCGGTCAAGTTCTGTCTTCAATGGCACCTTGACAGCTAATGAACTTTACAGACAGGAAGCACTACGGTGTGTATTGACTCATCAATTTCTAAATGCAGGTAGCCCTCTATTTTCCCTTCCCCAGTAAATACATCCTCGTAGTCATTCAACAGCTCAGATTTGTTATCTACTTCATCACTGAGCATCGCAATGTTGTCAACATTGATTGTCATTAGTCTAAATTGCTTGACGGATTGTGCGCCCAGAAGTGAACGATAACCCTGAGGGACAACAATGTATTCGATAACAAAACAGTCGTTATTGTTTGGGTTTACTGTTTCTACGTGCACCCGTCTTAGGGGTTTGAGCTTAAAATTGTTAATCATGATCAAGGTTGCCCGGTTTTCCTCCAGTCGTTAAAACTGAGGATCATAAAAATCTGATGATAAATATCTACAGGCATAGTGGTAACAGTTGCCCCACAGTCCAATTGAAATTTCACTGGGGCATTATTAAGCAGCATAGTAACAAATAATTTCTTTGGACAGGACTCAATGTTGACAGAATGAACTGATTCTAATACAAGAGTATAATCATCCTGTCACTTGCTTAATCGTATTGCTGGCGAGAATCAATAGTTTGAACGACTGATCAATTTATGTTGCTTGTGAGACTCAGTATTGGGGCGCAAAATAATGAATTTTTTTTTCTCCACAGCCAGCACAGATTTTGCCCCACGCGGGACAGTTTACCTTTCGCTTTGGATGCGTTTTCCCCCAGAACGTACAGTTTATTCGGCTAGTTTGCTGGGATCGTGGCTTTGACCTGCGCTTTTATTGGGTAACTTTTAGATTTTAACTTGTTAGATCGAATTACATTGACATCTTGTGACTCTTGGCTCATCTCTTTTACTTGTTTGGGTGTTTTCTCGTTAGGTCTGCTAATACTGATACACTTTGGGATAGTAACTTTGCTTTCTTGCAGCAGTTCTTTGCAAACATTGTTTTAGCGAATTCCAACAACGATTCGGTCCCGGATAAAATTATGAGTCAGTGAGCGTAATGCAACTATATAAGATTCAATGGACTCACCTGCTTCTTGATCGCGCTTGTAGAAACGATACGTTTCATTTATTTCGTTAGTGGCCCCCACAAAAATTCTTAAAGTTTTAGCACTATTACATCGATGTTCATCTTCTCCGCTTTGCTTTCGAACGCCAGCCTATCATAAACTTCCAGAGCCTCCCGACCAATGAAAGTCGGTAAATTTTCCATTCGAAATTCTTTGGTTTTTTCTCTACACCTTGAAGCAATTTCGTAGTTTTGCCACATCATGCAGAATCGTTTCCAGTTCTTAGTATTGTTCCCTGCTAAATCCAGTTTTGGTGGAAGTGGAATATTGACACAAATGGTGGAACATTTGTGCGCTAAATTTATTCGATCAGAGGCGCTAATTTTGGTAAAAATTCAACCAAAAGAGAGGTTTTCAATTATCACGAAAAAAATTCTACTAAATTTCTAACACCGTGTCTAGTTATCTAGATGTGTCTGAATCATATAACAAAGTGTGTTGGTCTCATCTGTTTTTGAACTGAACGGACTAGAATGGAAAGCATGGACAGAAGTCAACGATCTAACGTCATAGCCGTCCTCATTGCTTAAAGTCCTTAATAAACAGGATAATTAATTATGTCAACCACCCTACAAAAGCAACTGCTCAAGAAAAAAAATACATCATTAAGCTCTGTGAGGCCAATCGTTCGTTGTTACCATTGCATCATCAGTTTCTATCAAACAATTTATATTCAATGCTAACATAACATTGCTAGGATATAAATCCAATTATTTATGGCTACCGTTACATATTGACTACCAGTACATTTTAACACTTCTTACTTGGCGATCAGTATTCAAATAGTTATAAAAATAAGAAACGGATTAACTGATCTAAAATTGATTAAAAGTGCTGATAAAAAATTAAAAAATTAAAAACAGTAAAAACGTATTAGAATCTTTCAAATTATTCTCAAATTTTTGGCAAAAACTGTTTGCCTTCGTCAGGAGAGTCAATGACAAGACACGCTAAAAAACAGCACTTAGTGTGAACCCCGAAGGAATATCAAAAGTGGAATAGAAGGGCGTAGGAATCCTCTTTGTATGTTGATGGTATTTTTGTTCAAAGTCGAATGTAATGCCTCAAAAAAGCCCTTAAGGGATCTTAAAAGTGGAATATAAGGGCGTAATAATTCTTTTCGTTCATTTTATTTTTGTCTAAAGTCAAATGCAATGACTCAAGAAACAGGCGTTTGTTGTAATTTAACACGTTCCGCTCAGCAGTACATTATAAGCAATTGAGAACCACTAATATATGGAGCAGGTGGCATTTGACAAGACTTACCTTTAAGCAAATATAGTATCATGGAAAGTTTGGCCGCTTTACAATTAATTTAAATCCGACCCTTCTTCCTTCAGAGATACACCATCATTTGGTTTCACGCCAACGAGATTCAAGGCCACCGGTTGAAAACAGTCCTTAATAAGCGAAACTCTAACTACGCTTCTTCATTAGCTCTTATGAGACCACTCTATCATGGTTACCAGTTTGTCCTCAGTCATTATCCAGCTAACTATACAGAGCTAAAGCTACATTAATAGCTTCTCTTCACTTCTACAAAAACATTTCCAGCCCCGATTATGCCAACTTTTTAAGGCTACTTCCACACCATTACCCTCTATTAGGCCAACTATTCATGACCTTCACAGAATCACCAATCTCAATTAATTCTACTTATTGCATCATCAGCCATTATGAAGTAAGTAAGTATGACTTTCCCTACACCATCGTTCTCTATTAATCCAGCTATGTTACGGACGCACAAACCTTTCTAAAACTTGAAGAAACCTCCGCACATCAAAGTAAGAACACTTGAAAGTGCGAAAATCAAGGGAAAAGGGACATACTTACGCACAATTGATTTTACGCGGATTAGACGGGAAAATAAACAATTCAAGGATTCTCAGACGCCAGTAAGGACACTATATAAGAAAATTTACTGGTTCCATTTGTTTTAAGGTTGTAGTTTTGATCTATTCATTACGATTACAGAATTTGTTACTCGCCCCATAACTCAGTAGAAACCCTGCGACGCTGTTGCTGAGCTTAAGCGTTTCTCTGTGTTTCTGAACAAGTGTAAACACGCAATGACGCCTTAATAATCAATTGCGCATGTTTAGTCATGCGCCTGACCTTCTGACTAGTGTATCGAAATTACCGTCGAACCTATAAGGAAAATGGTGTGAGCCTTCAGCTAAAATGCGAAAAACGGACCAAATACCCTCATTTAAAGAGCTGGCGGGATTCATTCAAGCTGCAGCTAATGCGGCTTGCGACCCGATTTTCAGTAAACTGCCCTGATGGAGGTACACAAGTTTGCAACATCTAGAAAGGAGGATGAAAAGGGAAAGCCCAATTCGCCCAAAACGTCAGATGTGAAAAGTAAGATGAAAGTCGGTAAGCTTGCTATTGGGAAGGCTAAGCCTGTTAAATCGCTGATTTCAGAGACTTCAGGTTCTCCAACCGCGAGTGCAAATGGAGCCGAGTCGCCACTTTCCGGACTCAACTCCATTTTACAAGGGGCCGGGTCATCAGCTACTTGTCCCATTGCATGTTTGTTATGTGGTAAAGCGCACGACATCGACGACCTCGAGGGCTTTGAAAAGCGATCTTATGATGATAAGAAGAAGTTTCTGGCTGAGAAGCGACTTTTTTATGCGTGCTACGGAGCCAATCACGTATCGCGGGGATGTACGAAAAACCACTACTGTGCAAAATACGAATAGCCACACCCAACAATTCTCCACCTAAATAGAAGAGAAACGAGAGCAAGAGTGTAACAAGCGTCAATAACGGTTGCGTAACTCCAAAAAAGCTATGTGCGGCGGCGAAAACTAATCAAGAAATTGTCGTCCTTCATGCTGTTCTCCCTGTCAAGGTTAAGGTGAGTGGAAATACAAGTACAATGGAGACGTACGCGTTTTATGACAGCGGAAATGGAAGTTGTTTTTTGACAGACTGGGCAAAGAAGAAATACAGACTCAGTTACAATTACAAACCATGCAAGGCTCAGAATGTGCAAATAGTGCAGCAGTTAAGGATCGCCACTTCACAAATTTTAACGGAGTTAACGCAATTGAGATAAGTACAGCCTACACACAGCCTGATATTCCAATCAACAGGGAACAAATTCCAACTCCCAAAACAATGAATCGTATCAAGAAACAAAATGAAGTGGCAAGAAAAATTATGCAAAACAGACCAGACCTATAGGTAGGCTTGCTCATAGGAGGCAATTGTGTATCCGCTCTAGAACCGCTTGAGGTAGTACCCCGAAATCGTAATGGACAGTTTGCGATACGGTTGCGACACGGATGGACTTTGAGCGGACAGATCGAAGTAAGAGAAAGTAGTGAGTGTGTTACTAGTAAATATATTATGATCCAATTTCCTGTAAAGTAGAAAGACGTTTCGCTAGAACGGTCAATACAAAGCATGCTCGAAGTAAATTTCAATGATTGGAAGGCAGGACCCGTTGAAAGAGCGTATTCTCAGGAGGACAAGAAATTTCCCATATAGCACGAGAGAACATGCGCAATGTCGAAGGACACCATGAACTGCCGCTGCCATTAAAACGTGCGAATGCCTAATAAACGTGAACTAGTATTTCAGAGAGTATAGTGGCAGAAAAATAAAATGCTTCGTGACGCGCGAAATATAGTGAGGACTACACGACGTTCATGAACAAGCTCGTGTCCAAAGGCTATGCAAGTAGGATATCAGGAGATCAAGCAACTCCGGAATCTGGGAAATGGTGGCTCATTCCGACCAATGGTGTCTATAATCCCCGCAAGCCTGATAAGATGCGAGTTGTCCTAGCCTTGTGAACGCTTTGTCAGAACTTTACCTAACGATCAACTGATTCAGGGCCCCGATCTAACGAATCTACTAGTCGGACTCCTCCTCCATTTCCAAGAAGCGCCTGTCGCGTTCATGGGCAATATAGAGTCAATGTTCGTCCGAGTATAAGGGTCCCCAAGAGCCAAAGAAACTATTTGAGATTCCCGTGGTGGCCTGAAGGTGACTTAGGTTAGGAGCATCAGGAGTACGAGATGAATGTTCATCCATTCGGAGCCATGCCCTCTCCAAGTTGTGCTAATATGGCCCTCAGACAGACTGCGGATGACAATGAGAAGACTTTCAATCCGTTATTTGCTGAAATTATACGGCGAAATTTTTATGTCGATGATTGTTTGCGCTCTGTAGAAGATGAAAACACCACTATAAAGCTAGTGGAACACCTGCGGCAAGCATGCTTCAATGGAGGCTTTCAGCTCAGAAAGCTCACTTCTAATTGTCGGGCAGAATTAGAATCCTTACCGCTTGACAAACGCTCAAAGGAGACAAAATTTCTTGAATTATACTGTAACTGCTTACCGATTGGACGCGCGTTGGGAGTAGATGGTGCATCCAATCTGTCAATTTCGGTTTTCGAATTGCTGTAAATGACAAACATTAACGAGAAGGGGAATCTTGTCAGTTGTTGAGTTGTCACTCTCCCACGGAAAATGTTACTTCAGACGCTGGTGAGAGACAAAAATCTGGGTTGGAACGATGAGATTCCCGAAGAGCTGAAGGTAAAGTCGCTTAAATGGCGAAGTGAGTTACCACTGAAGATACAACAATTTGAGAAGACTTGACAAGATGAGATCCACGTTTTCTCATATGCCAGTTCGTACGGCTATGGTGCAGCAGCGTACCTTTGTCCAGAAGACAATGGCGGTTGTGTTAATTGCTCCATTATGTTGCGAAAGGCCAGGCTGGCTCCCCTCAAAGCAACATCTGTACCTATACTGGATTTGACAGCAGCCATCATTTCAGTAAGGATCGGATGCCTTGTTATTAAAGAACTCAGTCTGTCAGCCAACGTTTCTACCACACAGATTCGACAACTGTGCTACGATACATTGCTAATGATCACAAGCACTTTCACGCCTTGATGGCGAACCGCATAAAATTGCTACAAGATAATTATAACTCTTAGCTAAGGCAGTCGAGGTATGTCAAGATCTCGAACAACCCTACAGATGATGCCTCACGAGGTTTTAGATGCCAATATCATGCTGGTAAGAAAACGATGGTTCCAAGGACCAAGGTTTCTGTGGAAGAGCCGACAATAATAGCCCGAACAATCGTTCGCGATGGGCGAAGGTCCTGAGGATGACTCTGAGGAGAAAAAAACAATGTCCAATAGCGCTGCGTGCCTAGAAGCCAGCAACAATGTGGATGCAACAGCAAGCTTTCCAAATATTTGTCGGATTGGTATTGTTTGTGTAAAGTTGTACCTGTGTCTGCGTAAAACAGATACTTAAGACACGGATCGAGAATTAAAAAAAGAGGTGCGTGAAGAGTGAAGCGACCCAGGGCTACTGTGCAGAGCTGAAAGTACGAGTGCTTGAAGACGCTGAAGTTGTCGTTTTTAAGTATGAGCAGTTCGCGGCGTTTACTAGAAAAGTGATGTCACTCGAGGAAGACAGTACTGTTCCAGAGAATCCGACCAAATGAGAAAGGTTGAAACAAAATAAGCTCTGTGCGAAGACTGTGAGCAACGGGTATCACCTCAACCCGATTCCTGACGAAGGTGGGCTGCTCAGAGTAGGAGGAAGGCTTAGAAGAGCTGAACTACCTGTGGATACCAAACACCCAATGATTCTACCAGCAAAGCATCATGTGACCAGACTAGGCTCAGCCACAAGTTGCTCGGCAACTTTTCGTCAAAGTTTAAAACTCTCAGCAACTTTTTATTTTTTTAGCATTTTTTCGTGATATGTATAAGCTTTCAAGAGAAAAGTGAGCTCTAGTTTATAATACTGTGTGAGTGTGTGGATCCCAGAACTGTATAATACCTATTACCAACAGTGGCCAGCTTTGTGTTGTTGCATGCCTGTCTATGAAGTTTACAGTATCACATGGCACGTTTTTCAAGATGGCGGAAACACTGTCAGTGATTTAGATTCCAGCTGGGAAGAACGTGCAGATGAAGGCCCGATTAATCCTATTGCTGAGGCTAAAAGGCTGGGGGCAAATCTCGCTATCCCCGAAAAATCTAAAATAGCTAAAATAACTAGAAAAAGAAAAATTCAGACAAATCAGACCGGTAAAAAGCGCTCTAAGCGTGGGAAAAATGATCCGAAGTTAAGTTCGTGGTAACGAGTTCGAGAAAAAAAAATGAGTACTTAACTTCAGTATATGCAAAACTACGTGTGATAACTATTTTGCAGAAAAGAAGAACGTCGCTTTGTCTTAAACACAGAACGAAAAACAAAGCAAGAAAGTGCTTTAGTAAACAAGTAGCTTGTCGCAGGTTTTTGCTATCAGATTGCTTAATACTCACACATACTTGAGAAATGTTACTGATGTCAATCGTTGAAATCATTGGAGTTTTGTTAAATAAAGAAAGTGCGAACAAAACCTACTGATACTTTGATCTAAACCGCAGCAAAACCAAGTGCCAACAAGTAAAAAAATATAACAACTTTTCGGCAACGTTTCGGCAACTCTGGAAATAAATTAGAAAATTTATAGCAACTTTTAGACACTTTTATTGGCAACGTTTTGGGAGCTTATTGGCAACTTGTGGCTAAGCCTAGATCAGACTTTAGATGAGCATCGAATGTCTTGCCATGCGGGAAGAAGTAACGTTCTATTCTCACTGCGCACCATATATTGGATTGTTAAGGCAAATACCGCCGTGCAATCTGTAATCAACAAATTTGTCTTCTGTCCCAGACAGCGAAGAGCAGAGAGTCAACATAAGATGGCGGATTTGCCAGAGGATAGATTGAATCCAGCTCCACCGTTCCATTGTACTGGAGTGGACAACTTCGGCCATTTTTCTAGTTCACCAGAAAGGGACACGTTTTTGCCGGCACGTCGTGGTCCAGTCCAGGAAATCAGAAGTGACAATGGAACCAATTTTTTTGGTGCCTCTAACGAGTTACGGGATGCGTTGCGAGAGATGGATCATGATAGGATTAAAGAGAAGCTGATGAAGAGAGGGATTGATTGGATTTTCAATCACTCGACGGCTTCTCCTATGGGTGGTATATGGGAAAGGTAGATACGAACAACGCGAAAGGTGTTTGCAGGACTGCTGCAAGAACATGGTAGTCGCCTTGACGAAGAATCTATCAGAAACCTTCTGTATGAAGTGGAGACTGTAATAAATTCGAGGCCCCTGACGACGGTAACCGATGATCCGCTAACCCCTAATCACCTGTTAACAACAAAGGAAGAAGTGAGAGTGTGATATAGCGAGTGAGATGCCATCGTCCCCAGCAGAATCTCAAGTTGATGATGTAGTTATCTTGCAAGACGATAATGTTTCCCGAAGTAAGTGGCAGATGGGACGAGTGATTGAGGTCGAACCTGATGATAAAGGCATGGTCCGAGCAGCAGTCGTGAGTACAGTGTCTGGAAGACTACGACGTCCTGCTGCAAAACTATTTTTCCTTAGTGATAATGAATGAACTGTGTTAAGTGTTTTTAGGCTAGATTAAAGTAAATATTCCTAGTAGATGTTTAGGGTGCGGGAATGTTACGGCGCTCGCCCCTTTCTAACACGTGAAGAACCCCCCCCCTGATACAAAAATATGAACACGTTGGAAGTGAGGAAAACAAGGGGAAAAGGACATGTTTGCGCACAGTTGATTTTACGGATTAAACGGAAAAATAAACAATTCAAGGATTCTCAGACGCCCAGTCAGGACACAAATGTAAGAAAATCTATTCTTTCCATTTGTTTTTTAAAGTTGTAGTTTGTAATTTTGATTACGGTTACAGGATTTGTTACCTCGCCTGTCGACTCACCCGATAACTCGCTGGAAACCTTGCTCAATCGACCTATTGCTTTATTTGAGTATTGGAATTCATAAAACTTTCGTCGTAGGATTAGACATAGCACTTGTTTAAGTTCAGAAATAAAGAGTTTTAATAACGTTATTGCGAGTGTGAACGAAGTTTGTGTCGATGAAGAGGTAAAGAAGACCCCTGCAATTACAAGCTATGCAAGGATATCGAGCATACTATTAACTTCATTCTTTGCATCTTGAAAACTATCTTAAAAGGAATGTTTTTAAAGAAACCATTACAATTTTAGCCCCTACGGAGCCAAACGGTTTAGCTACCGTTGCATCTGTTTCTATTCAAGTAGCTATTTAAGGCTACCACTACATCATTAGTGTTTCCTCATTGATATCACCACATCATCCATCTCCATCAGTCAAACGTTTCAAGGCTACCTCTAAACAATCAGGTAATCTCAAACTAACTTTTTATGGCTAGCACCCCATCGTCAGCCGTTACTAAACCGATATAAAGGACAGCACCACGACGTCCAACTCTGTCAACATGAATACCGCTACTCTGTCGGTTTCTAAAAAACCATCTACGTACGGCATGAACGTAAGTTTTTGTGTGTGTCTTGTAACCAGGCACCGTCTTGACGTTTTGTAAATAAATCAGCTTTGACCAGACAATAGGACCTTTTTTGTTTTTGGTGCCCTCGTAAAACCCGTCAGGATTTGCATATTGGCGCCAATGGCGGCGGCCACCGTACTGCCTCAAGTAAACCAAACACCAAGCACCAAATTTTAACTGTGGCTTCTCTTGATGAGATTAAGAAACTAATTGCGGAGGAAATTAGACCACTAAAGAACCAATTGTGAAGTATGGGTGACAAATTTAAAGATTTAAAAAGTTCTGTTGACTTTCACTCGAAGAAGTATGATGACCTATTGGTCGCACTAAAAACATCCAACGAGAAATCATTGGCCTTTACGGCAGACGTAAAGAACACCAAGCACGTTTTCGCTTCTAATCAGAAATCTGTGAATGAAGCCAAAAAAGAAATTGACAGCATAGCCCAGTATCTGCGGTGAGACTGTGTTGAAATCACCGGTCTGCACCCCACGAAGGAATCTTCTAGCATCGACATCGCCATTGCAATCGGAAACCAAATGGGTCTTAAAATTGACGAATATGACATCTCAACAGCTCATACCCTTCCAACTTATAGTAGAAACCCTAACAGGGAAGATGAGAGCAAGATCATTGTGAAATTCACAAGGCGAGGAGACCGGAATAACTTTTATGCCAACAGAAGAAAGGTGGACGGGAAAAGGGTATCCAGCGTCCGTCATCTCAGTGAATTGCTTGTGGACCTCAGCTGGAAAATCTACATTTTTGAGTCGCTCCGGAAGAAGCTGTTTGCTGAATTAGTAGTGATTGGATGAGTTCGAACTGAACGCGTACGGTCACGTTTATGGCTGCTCCGTTTTAAAATTTGAAATATGACAGGAAAAAATCAAACTAGACAAACTAATCAGACTAAAGCCCTTAGAAAGGAAAATACTGACCTAAGGTGTCCAAAACATACACACATATATAAATATATATATATGTGTGTGTGTGTATATATATAATATATATTTCTTTAAAAACAAGAATTCCATTGTAAAAGATACTGTTCCTGATGCAACATAGATTGTAATAATAATAACGAACAGCCACAAAAAAAAATATTCTTTGTTAACATATTATAAAGCTACCTGCCTCGATTAGTTATGCTATCTGCGGTGTAGCTCTGCCATATAAATTGTAATCTGTTACTGCCTTCC
>JAOEJH020462896.1:0-11994 GCA_025448215.2 Palythoa grandis
TTTTCTCCGGGTACTCCGGTTTTCCTCCCTCTGCAAATTCGACTTTCACGCCAACATCCGAGCCGTCGAGTGATTAAGCATTAGCCTCTGGCTAGGAAGAACGGGCAACCACTTCCTTCGCAATATGACGTTAAATAAGTATTTATTCATTTATCTTTATTATTAATGGGGCATAATCTCAATCGCACAGATCGCATTCAAACAGACAGACAACGCATTGCGATCCTTTGGTTGCGTTCGACGAAGGAGAACGCTTACTAATCTTGCGGTTGCTCGCGGGCTCAGGCTTAATGCCATCCTGTGTTGAACAATTTTTCGCCTGGTGGACTGGCAATGCCAAAATGCTGCGACCTCATGCAACCGTGGTGGCTTTGCAAAAGATGCGAAGTTTCTTCCATTTTAGCGCCTCTCTTTTGGAAGTCAAGAGCAAATGAATTAAATAAACAATCAAAAATAAAAAAATAAGGAAATATACATTTGCCTTGCGAAAGATAGAAATCAGTATTTAGTGTCAGTAAGGAAGAAAGCATGTGAGTGGCCCTGCAAAACATTCACTTTATTGGCCAAAATATGAAAAACGTTTTCGTCTTTTTAATGGCTTTTTTGGTCTTTTAAACATTGAGATGTTTTTACCGCTTGGAAAAATATTTTTTTTTAGCCAACAAAAAAGCGATCGAGTGCTTATACCCGGCGAGGATCGAATTCGGGACTGACAAGCTTGGTATCACATACTAAGAAAGGGCCGCTTTCTTGCCACGTGTAAATGGTCAACTTTTTGTAACGAGTTATAAAGTAAACTTTTATTACTGTTTTAATTATTATTTAAGTTAATATTGTAAATTTTAATATAGTTTAGCCTCTTGGACTTGGTTGCAAGGATAAAATAGATAAGATATTATAAAGAGTTGGGCTGATTCAGTAACCAGCACATTCACAAACATGCTTTGATTTCGGCACCAAAGCTCCGAAACATGTCAAACGCACTCACTAATCTATGCTTACTTCTACTTTAAAATTAAGACCTTGCTCTAATATTTTACTCGCAAAAAGCGTCGTAACACGAGGCCATTTCATTTTTGTGGCTGAGGTCACACATTTATTTGGTAGCTCTTTCGAGCACGGGTGTAATAGCTATTTTAGAAAATATCGACTCGTCGTGCGAAAGAAAACTATCAGTTTCAACGAAAAGGCAGCATCAATTGAGGCTTTCACAAAATTGCTTTGCTAAAAATAGTTTACAGGGAAGAGAACGAAAACAAAAGAAGGCAGTGCCCGGATGTGGGATTCCTGTGGTTTCTCTTTCTTACTCTTAGGGTCAACCAAGGTCAAGTCAAGGAAGATAGCAAGTTGTGATTTTAAGTGTAAACTTTCAAAACTCCAGATGTTTTTCTCATTATAAGACCATTTAATATTGTGGATTAATATAACCAGAAATGTAAAAACATTTTCTTCAACACACTATTTTACTTGAATAACTCGCATACATGGAGAAAAAAGCAAGTTTTCAGAAAAGTATGAGAAGGGTAATCGTCAGAAACTATACAGAACAAGTAAAGTTGGAGAAACTCCGAAAGTATTTAGATAAAAGCAAAACGTTAAAAATGACTCATATTCAGCGCTCGCAGATGGATACGATTTTACGTCTCTGTGATACGCAAGGTGTAGACTTGCAAGAACTGTGTAGCGAAGAACTTGTCGCAGCAGAAGAAAGAAAGAGAAGGTGCGAATCACACAACAACAAAAGAGCAGTATTAAGCCCTCGATTATCTCTAAGCGCAAAACCTCAAGAAAACAGAGAAATGTTAATGCTTGTTAAACGCTTTAGCCAATCTTCTATGTCTTCTTCATCTAGCTGTTCTGCTACATCAAGAATTTCCACAAAAAGTTTCTTGCCCGAAGTAGAAAAAATTCTCGAACGGAAAAGTCAACTGAAGCGAAGCAGAACATGGCCGCAAAGCCGCTCCTTGCCCAAGAAAGAAATCCTGCCATTGTCAACGTCGGCACCAAAATCTGGAGAGCTCTCTCAACAGGCAGCTGTAAGAGATTTAACAAGTTCGAGTTTGAATGAAGGTGTTGGTTACAAAGAGGATGCGATTCCGGAAGAGAACAAAAGAGAAAAACCACTGAATGAACTTTTGCCGCCCATTCAACTACCGCCACTGCAGCTGCAAAGAACAACAACCCTTTATGATCAAAACAAGGCGCGAGAAAAGAAAACAGAGCTAACGGAAGAAAAACTCTGGAAAGATTTAGAAGACTGCCGTTATTTGAGACCATATTTGAAGAGCCAACCAAAGCCTCGCAAAAGTTAAAAAGTTTTTTGTAATTTATAATCGGAAATAGCGGATTGTCTCAAGTTTGGTTTTATAAACTTTCAAGACCACCATTTCGTCTAGTTTCGAGGAACTTTTCGTGCAAGAAAAAAGACATTGAAGATATTGCTAGAAACTTACCGTCAAATCAGGTCAAGGTAACTTAGCACACAAAAAATTAATTATGCGAAACTACACAACATTTCCTGTTTTCGGAGAACAAAAGACAAAAGTTGAAAATATATATACATATACAACACAACACAATACACAGACAGTTTATACAGAATTTATGCAACTTTAAAAAAATTAGTGTACCGTTTGAGATTGTTAAGACTAAGCTTAAATGATTTATTAAGTCACACAAAACATTACAATGGTCGGACCGAATTTCTCTCTAGCTTATTTTGTGATCACTTCATTTAAAATAACTGATGATAAGTGGTTAAATTATTATCGCATTAACGTACACACAGGTACTTGTTCGCTTTTCCATTAAGTGTATAGCTTAATGTCTTTTTAAACGGCGAACAAATGGAATTTCCATTTGGTTTGCTATATATTTCATTAATTTGTTTTCTTTGATGGTGGATATGAAAGTTTGCGGACTGGCGGATTAGAGCAATTTTTTTAAAACGGTTGAGAGATAAGGCATGTAATTAAACCTTAGTGATTAGTCAGCTCTGTATATTATGCACCTTTTTAAAATCGCTTATCGTCAGACGGAATCTACAAAGAAAACGAGAATTTGGTGCATGTTTTTGCAATCACTAAGCGTTATCATAGTTTTTAAGGTAGTGTTAATATTAATATAATATATAGTAAATCCTTGACCTCGTCGTTTTCAAATATCTGCACGTCTTTCTGACTTTGTTTTCTAGAAGTGGTTTCTATAAACTACTTGAGGTTCATTTTCAAACTCGTTGAAAAGCAAATTATATAAAAATCGAAAACGATATGTTTTCGTTTCAGTTTTGTTTGCCAATAGTAAGGAAGAACATTCAGCTACGTACAACAGCCGCAAACCAGATGACAAAAAGATGAGTTTTCCATATGGTGCAGACCAAAAGATAATATTTTTTTTTGGTTTTGTTTTTTTTCCTTGTTAGAGATATCTCTAATGATGAAAGAAAGTTTGTATAACCACAATGTGACGAGAATTAAGTCGAGAACAGTCCTTTTAATTTAAAAACTCATTTGATGATAAACTTCCACTTTCTCATGCACCATTTCGCGAAACATTTCGGACAATCCTGGAACATGGAATTTATAAGGCGCACGGGATACTCAAGTCAACAAAATGTTAAACGTAATTTTTGTGGCATTCTTCATTAAAGGCTTCAGTTATAGTCTGAAAGGGCGTGCGGTGTATCATTTCACGCATTTGAAGCTTTAAATACCCGTAAAATGGAGCACTGACAGAGGGAGGGAGGGGGTACCGTCGGCTTTCATTGCGAGTACCAGTTACAGGAACTGACGGAACTACCGACGTTAAATAAGAGTGACCTTTATCTTTATCTTTAGCTTTACCTTTACTCATAACTCCGATTTAACTGCTGTTCAGTGATTTTAAGTTTGTACTAATTTGTTTCCAACGTTTTTTTGCAAAAATAAAAACTCAACCCTGAACCAGGGAGTGATTCAACAGAAATTAGCGAACTGCACCAAGATCCGACACGGGAGTATTGCATGGATATTGGCAACAAGAAAGCACGTGATTGACGTTCATTGTAATGCATGAGGACCGAATTGAATGAAAACCAGTTTCGGGTTTTACGCAAACGCCAGGGGAATTTCGACTGCCTTGTGTATGAAATGAATTTTATCAAAAAACTTTAAACTCCTTTAGAGCGAAACGGCTATGTTGGAAAACTCTTTCATTTCATGTATCTCTTTTTTGATGAGCCAAAACTTCATGGCAACCCCGGTGGTCTTCACAACCCTACGCAACAGACTTGAGACGCAGCACAAATTTCACTAGGATTTTGTAAATTTATCGCTAGGTCAGACAAAATTCACCAGGTTGTTGAAGATTAAAAATACTCGCCTTCTCTTACTATTTTACCAGGGAGATTTCATTTTTTGACCAGGGAGAGCAAAATCTGACCTGGCGAATTTTCAGGATCGGCCAGTGACGAGATTGGTCAAAAAAATCCCGGCACGTTAAGGTAAGAATCCCAGCAGCTGGTCGGTTTTCACCAGATCTGTTCCATATACGGACGCACGTGTTCTTTTTCGGTAACAAATTGCCAGTAGGAGGATTTGGTGTTTTAAACTATCTAACATGGTTGACCGAGAAACCATTTAGTACAAGAGGGCATGACTTCACAGTATTCTCAGGGTTGTAACGAGGGATATGGGATCAGGGATCACAGGACTAGGATCAGGGATCGTAGCACTGCCATGGGATCAGGGATCAAAATTTCGAAAATCGTGGGATCAGGGATCAAAATTTCGAAAAATCTTGGGATCGGGGATCAAAATTTCGAAAAATCTTGGGATCGGGGATCAAAATTTCGAAAAATCTTGGGATCACAGGGATCAAAATTCTGGCCGAAAATACGGGATCAAGGTTATCAAAATATCCCTCGTTACGACCCTGGTATTCTAGCTTTCAGTAAGTGGTCTCAGAAGCGCTACTTCCATTCAACTGCCACGAAGATCGATTCGAGTTGTTTGTGCTATACTACCAACTATGAAAGTGTTTTTATATAAAATCTTAAAATCGTTCTCTGGCTGACAATTTTTTAAAAACACAAGCTTTCGGCTGTCAGACTACAACCTTTGACAAGTAAAGAATGCCTACAAGGACTCCGTGTATAAAAAGTTAAAATTGTGAAATAAGAATTAATAACTGTTCTGACTGTTCTTAGTGTTATATGGGCGAAACGGGGAGATCTTTTACTACACGTAAGAAAGAACATAAGAAACATAAAATCGTGCACAAAGGGATCAAATGTAGCACAGCATGCCTATAATAACAACCAAAGGATTTATTTAATCAAGCTAAAGTTATTGACAAGGGAAACTTTAAACAAAGGAAAGCTCTTGAGTTATGGCATACAGGTGCAACAGAAAATGCAGACATCAACTCTAAACTACTTCCAAAACAATAAACTATTCTTTTAAATAAATAGTTTTGCTGACATCTTATATTATTGTATAGTTTTGGCCTTTTGCTTTCACTTCTGTTTTTAAAATATTTTAATGCATTCTCGTTTTACATTTTAAATTCTTTCTTATTACTAATTCTTATTTCACACCTTTTAACTTTTTATAAACGGAGTCCTTGTAGGCATTCTTTACTTGTCCAAGGTTGTAGTCTGACAGCCGAAAGCTTGTGTTTTTTAAAAATTCTCAGCCACAGAACGATTTTAGATTTTATAATTTTATGCCTGGTTGCGACACTTCAGTTTTTAAATGTGTTTATAAAACATGAAAACAAGCTCGATCTTTAACAATTTCGACAATTTAGTCCGAAAACTAAAAGCTAACATTTGATAATACAGTGGAACCCCGTTAACACGACCACCAACGGGCCAAAATAAAGTGGTCGTATCACCGGGGTAGGGTCATAATTTATTGCTAGTGTTTAAAACGACGTGTATAGCAAGCGTATCAACTGCAATGTTTCACCATCAAACAACTTTTCTCAAGCATTTACATCGCATTCAAATTATAAAATATACTTTAATTGAAACAGAACTATTTTGACAAGAGCTACTGAAACCAAACAAACAGGAACGAACTGTCGCAAGTATTTAAAAAACTAAGATCATGGAGAACGGGCTCCAGTTTCATTTATGAAGATGATTTTGGGAAAAAATCTGTAACTCTTAACTAGCTTGCCCTGCGCTCAAGCCAGTCACTTTGCATTTACTTTATTTTCTATTGCCACTTGTCTGAGTATATTAGTGGTCTATTAACGAGGTTAAAAACAAAGAAATATGCACGTTGGGAATTAAAAAAGTGGTCGTTGGTCGCATTAACGTGGTGTATTTATAAGAAAATGTATGGGCATTTTGCCGGGCCAAAATAAAGTGGTCGTAATAACGAGGTGGTCGTATTAACGAGGTGGTCGTAAGGCGGGGTTCCACTGTATACAGGTAAAGCTTTAACTGAGCTCACTGGTTTCTGTTTACTGACGCTACTCGTTCATATTTTGCTTCTGACTGAAGATCGGCAGTTCTTGTAGCTTTTCGGGAGAAACCCTGTTGACGTCTCTTTCCCCTCGCTTACTAGACTCGTTGAATGATTCCAAGGCCAAAAAAGGTTTTGTTTTAGGTATATTTGTTTCAGTTTTCTTCGGTAAATCTTTCATTATAACCTTGAGTAACTTTCATAAACTATGCAGCACTTTTTATTTATGAACGACTGACCGGCGCGCTATATAGATCTTTGTTTACCAATGGCTTCTGATTGGACGTATCGTTTTTCTCACACGTGAAAAAAGCAATACGTGGCTTCTAATTGCCTTCGGCGTACCATTTTTCTCACATATGAAATGACGATATGCGGATTGTGGTTGGCGAAAAGCAATGAACGAACGAAAATTTCCTTATTTGTAATTTGGTGAGTAAATCTCGATATGTGTATGATAAAAGCTTTTATCTACATTTTCGCTAGTTGTATCAGATTACAAAATGAGCATACCTCTCTAGCCTTCATCTTTGCTTCAAAATCTTGTGTCAGTCTTGCGACCTCATTTCTCTTAAGTTCCAACTGCTTGACAACTTTCTGGTACTCGAACTCGACTCCATTGCTACAAAAACAGAAGCCCAACTCTGCTTACAATAGAGCAAATTTTTGTTTGAGTGTCGAAAAACGTCATACTTTGTCTTTGCAATGTCTTTGCTAGAAGTTTCTTATTTAGCCAGTAACTGTTGATTTAGTTGCTGATAATTCGAGTTCCACCTGTTAATGGCCAACATTAGCTGCTGCAAGCTAGCGGTGATTAGTCAATAAACACACGAGAGGAACACTCGCCGCACGTCTCAAGTGTTTTATTTCGTTTTCATTTTATTTTGATTTGATTTTGCGTTATAATTTCTGAACATATCATTTCTTTGTCTTGCTTTGCTATGCCTCCTTATTAGTTACTGATCGTGTGGCAAATAAGGAGGCGTTGAACACAAAATACAATAGAGACCTTAAGCAATGAGGTTGACAACGACGACAAAGAACAATAGTAAATAACAATAACTTCCAGTTGGAATGTAGCGAGCTGAGCACCAGCACGTAGTTGTCGCTAGAAATAGAAGGAGAAAAGATCGTTTTTATAAATCCGGGGACTAAAAGGACAAAATAACAAAAATGTTCTCAGTGTCCGTTTACTTTCAAGGAGGAATATCTAATCGTTTTGTTTCAAAAAACTTAAGGCGGAGAAAACAAAACAAAACCCTAGTGACCCGCAGAAAGAAGAAAAGAGCAAATCTGAAATACAATTTTTGAGCCGTCGTCGTTGGCTTCGCCGTCTTCGTGGCTTAAGAACCTTAGGCAGTGAGGACCACGGCGACGCCGACGATGACGATAAAGAACAATAGTAAATACAATAACTGCACGTTAAATGCATCGTGGTAAACACCTGCACGTCGTTGTCGTTCAAATCAGAACGAGAAAAGGCCTTTTTTAAGAGTTCTCGGGACTACGAGAACGTGATAACAAATTAAAATGTTCTCAGTATTTGTTTATCTTCAAGGAGAAACACTTAACCCTTTTCTGATGACCCGAAGAAAGAAATAAGGAGCAAATCAGAAATGTTTTTTTCTGAGCAGGCGTCGTTGGCGCTCCGTCCTCGTTGCTTAAGGTCAGCAAGCAAAAACCACGACTTACGTGATTAATTTTGATTTTCTTTCTTTGTCCCTCATTTTTATATTTGCAGACAAGTTCCTTTCTATCCTGGCTTTTGTTAACTGTGAAACAACAATACGATGTTAAGATATCTTGAAGTTTAGATATTCAAAAGAAAACCTACAAAAGCTACCTATGCTTACAAAAAAATAATTAACGCAAAACAATAACAAAAAGAGTCTTGCGGAGGATAATAGACTCGAGAAGTATCGCCCCTTGCCTTTGTTTTGGTAACAAATATGAAGGTTATTGCTCACAGTTTTAAACAAGCAACGTCTGGGTTGCAAACAAAGCATAGGGCGACCAACTGATCTGGTGCCTGATGTGAGCTCACCGTAGAAGACGTCTTTTGGTAAACGTCTGTCTTGCATGCGGTGAACGTGGCCAAGCCATCTCAGGCGTCTCTGAGACAGCATAGACCTTATTCATAAATGGCGACGATTTTAATATTCTTTTGTTTACATTCAAATAAGCCCTACTAGCCTCATTTTGGGTAAAATATTCTTTTGAAAGTTTAACTTTTAAAAGAACGAGGCTAGAAGGGCTAATTTGAATATAATCAAAAGAATATTTAAATCGCCGCCGTTTATGAATAAGGTCTATTGCAATCATGCTTGAGGTGCCTGCGTGCTCCAGCACTTCTGTGTTCGGTACTCGGTCCTACCACGAGATGCCTATGATACGCCGCAGACAGCGCGGACGAAAACAGTTTAGGCGACGTTCTTGCCGGGCATAAGTTGTCCAGTTTTCGCTACCGCACAGTAGGGTGCTTAACACACATGCATTGTGCACCGAGATTTTATGCTGTTATACATATTAAGCCTTAATTAATACAATTAACATCGGCTTTAAATTTTTATAAATTATTTTTTAAAACAGATATTACCTCTACTTACCCTGTCCTCTAGTACTGAATGCTGTTGTTTAGCTTTCTCGATCTGCATCGAGTGTTCACTTAGTTTCACCTCTTCCCCTCTCTTCTTCTTGTAAATATCTATCCACAGTAAATAATTTTGTATCAAAAACACCACCCGTTCGAATAAAAATAAATGAGAAATATTTGAGGAGTATTTGACGATAGTTAAAAAGCGCACGCCATTAATATTTATTGCTTTCATCAAACACACACAAGGTATTTTATGCGGACGCGCGGAGATACGACATTTGTCTTCCAGTGTTGAAAAGATTTCTCACAAGGTCGCTGTGTGAGAGAGATGTTTTAACACGAGAGAACGAAAATTTTATCTAAAAGCTTCGGCTTTGGCAAATAGTGAATCTGCTTGCCACTGACAAATCACAATACTTTGCTAAACCTCGTCCAATAGTTGATTGATATTCGCCTGTTGCTTTATGAAACAACTTATCTACTTATTTACTGAAGGGCAATAAATTTCAAGTGTGCTGAAGAGGCGCGAAAAGTTTCAATGCACGTCGGTGAGTACGTCAAAAAGCGCGCGAGTTTGTTGCTTCTAGGGATTCGACGATTTTTTAAACATGAGTTTCTGGCAACCGTACTCAAAGAAAAACCTTGAAAACGAAGTCTTTTTTCTCAACGGAGACTTTTTTTATATTAGTAAACACTGACACAGGGAAGTACTTAGTATAAAACTACTAAATGACCAAAACTGTTGGCCGAAAAAATACCGTGTGTTAAGGTAACCAAAGCCCAAAAGCATCACGTTCGTTTGGCAGAGAAATGCCGTTGAATTCCCAAGATTAAAGCGATTGAGTTCACGCTTGCACTAACGCAGAGATATAAAACTATATACTATTTTCCGGATGGGAGGACCGTATCAGGACAAGCCGAGGTCCTCAAAATGCTGTTACCCGATGCCGTAGGCCGAGCTTGCCGCTGATGTTTGAAGCTAAACACATTTTTATAATTTTTTTAAAAATCACTTAGTTCTCGTCGTTTACTAAAAAGGTGGTCTAAACTTATCAACAAAAATGATTTTTCACAACATAACAAGCGAAAAATTCAACTACCGTATTTTTCCTCTTTTAAATGCCGCCATCTTATAAACGCCGCTCTCCAATAAACATGTACATTTGGGAAGAGAAATAAGAAATAAACGCCGCCCTCCAATAAACACCGCATTCTCAAAAGCGGGGTTAATTAGAAAAATCACTCGGAAAAAGCGGCGTTTATTGCAAGAAAGGCTTAAAAAGTCATATTTTGTTGATACAATCGAATAGGATTGTTTTGGAGTAACGTAACTTGTTTATTTTTTAACAAAATCAAGCATTTTCAAGCCCATTTTGAAATGAAACATGATTTCATTTTCTTCCATTTTGAAATACTAAACCTGTAATAAACGCCGCATCCAAACGTTTATAAACTGAATAAACGGCGCGGTGTTTAAAAGAGGAAATACGGTATTCAGCTTATATCTCCATAAACTAGAAGATCTCCTTTGGCCCTTTCGTGGATGCGCAACAAACGCGCAACCTTCATGGAAAAAAAACGCGGGAATTTGCCACACGTCGCCACAACTCCCGTGCTTTTACTTGGAACACGTCGCCGCCGCTACTCGGTTTAACTTTAAGAATTCGAGTTGAATGTATGGAACGATCCGAATAATTGAGAATATAGCGGGAAGGAAAAAAATCATATGCTTTTTATCACAAATGTGCGTATTTCCGATAGTTTTGCTTGTGCTGAAACAAAAAAGTTTTGTTCACTAACGCAAGGAGCCCGCAAAAAAACAACCTTTAACAACGCAACCACGGCCTTTAAAGACTTAAGGTTGGACAAAATGTAAGTTTGTGAGTGTAGCAGCGTTTCCATGTTCAATTCTAAATGTTAGCTATTTTTATAGGCCAGCAAAAATTAACGTTTAAAGGTTTCATGCCTGTGAAATGGAACCTGCAAGTTTTTTTCTTTGTGAATTTTATATTTGGCAGCTTTGCAATTGCACGCCGGACTAGACCGTTAAACAATTAAACCGGCTTAATCGACTCCATTTTTTTTAACTTTTATCGCATAAACCACAAGTAATTCGAGCTTGTTTTGCTTGTTTTGCTTATTTTTAGACAGTCGCCAGTGGATTTTCGAGTAACTGTATTAATATAAAATTATGAGCAAAGTAAGAGAAAGAAACAAAACACTCGGTAAATATCGGCAAAACAAATAATTACTAAAGTTCATTCTTGTTTTGCTATTATTATCGTAGGTCATAACTTTTTGTAATCTTGTAGAGATCCTCTGGAGATGCTTGCTTATTTTAAGAATATCAAAACATTTATTTAGTCATAAAATAATTACGGCATAGCATGGGTCTCTACATGTTTTCCACACAATAAAAAAACTACAAAATACTGTCAAAACTATACTATTTTAAGCGTTTGATAAAATCAAATTCAAGAGAAGGTGGCTAAAGATTTCTTAGAATAAAATTTTCAGACACCAGCTTCCTTCAATTTGTACGTAAATAAAAATTTCACACACTTTTACGTGCTAAAATGTTCACATGTTCCATCCGGTTTCGCACAATTGTCACTGTAAATGGTTTAAAAACAGTAAATGGTAAACTTGAGCCCAGGAGTAGCAATAGATCGTATGGTAAGATAGCCTGCAACGCAGACGAACTAAACACAGTAAAGTACAGTGTTTAGTTCGGCTTAGTTTGTCTGCGTTGCAGGCTAATGGGAAGATCGTCCGGGTTAGTGTAGTCCTGAGAAGGACTGTTGTCGATTTTAGTGCGGAAGTCGTCTTCAGAGTCAAGTGAGGAATAGTGTGTCAGTTGAATACTAACATAGTCTGACAACCTGTGTAGAAGTCATCATCAGAGTCAAGTGACGAATAGTGTGTCAGTTGAATACTAATATAGTC
>JAOEJH020464109.1:0-11993 GCA_025448215.2 Palythoa grandis
GGTCAACAATTTTCGAGATGTTGACCAGCCGGGTAACATTTGATTTGAACTTATCCACGTGACCTCGATTTAGCCAATGAGAGCGCGCATTCGAGTCGAAAACGCGCTAGCGATATAACAATATCATTTGTTCTTTCACTCGGGATTTAAAAGCTTTTCTCGTGTTCTCAACATTTCCCGCGGTTTATTATGCCGGTAAACCCATGGAAAAGTATGTTTTATTGCTTGAATATACAGTTACCGAATGTAGTCAAATATTTAAAGTCAAACATTGACAGTATTATAAATACGTTCGGATTTACAAGCATTACAGAAAACATTTCTATATATCGTACGACAGCAACAGTTACTGGTGATTAAAGAATTAAATTAGTCAAAGAAGGCAAAAATAATGGTAGATCGAGAGAACAACCATGCCACCTTTACTCTGTCAGAATAACATTAGACTGGTTGTGTACAACTTTCGATCAAGCTGTAATCTTGAAACTTCTCAAGTTTCAAGTTTGTTTAATCGCGGTTTGTTTCCAGTATACGTGCTGCGTCCATTAATTAATGCCAAAACATTGAGTGTACTGTGAGTCTACCACGAGCGAGCAACTTGATTGTTTGTAAAGTCTCCGAGCTTGTCGACAAATTCAAAATTAGGTACAACCCACTTGTTGTCAGAACTACATCATAAAAGATATTGTGGCAGCCGACTATAAGATATAGGTATCGATTGAGCAAACTCGAACGGTTTGCAAAATTCTCAAGTTTTAAGCTCACGCGACACCTCTCAACCAATCAGTATTTTACGGTCATATTCTGATCGTAAAAACAGAAAAATGTGGGCTTTGGCTTCAAGCCCTTACTTCCCTCTGCCCCAGTCCCCCTCTTCCATTTTGTTTTTTCGCCTGTTTCAGTAACAGTAAAGACCACAGTCAAATGGAATTTATTTGTTAATTGATATACAGGGTTATTTTGGTTACAAAACATTTTATCTTTTGTCTGAACAGAAATCTTTGATGATGTAAGAGAAGAATGTTCAAAGTATGGAAATGTTGCCAGCTTGGAGATCCCAAGACCCATTGGAGGGGAGGAGCCCCCAGGCTGTGGAAAGGTATGGCTGATCAGTAATACCACTCAGTAATCAAGGCTCCTTTGCATCGTTAGAAAGTCTTAAAAACCTTTATTTTGTTCTTCACAAGTTTAAGGCCTTAAAAGATGCTTAAATTTATGAACAGCAAAATTAAGACTTTTAAGACTTTTTGAAAACAGTAGTGCCATTTGGGGTTTGTGTTTTTCTTAGTCTACCCTGAGTTAAGTTACTCATGTAAACCAGTTGTTTTTCAGTACTTGTATTGCTAGGACTGGTATTTTGCAAATAAACTATCTTTATTATTAGTTAAGGTGTTACATGTTTTGTTTTCAGATCTTTGTGGAGTTTACTGCACCAGAAGAAAGCATGGCAGCTGCTTCTGCCCTTGCTGGAAGAAAGTTTGCCAACCGTGTTGTCGTAACCTCATATTTCAGCCCAGAGAAATACCACAGAAGAGAGTTCTTCTAAAAATTTTGATTATGCATAAAGATGTGTCTTTTTACGTTTTAGTGACTTTCGTCTTCTTTTTGACACCCATCCTTACCTACACAAAGTGACATGTTCATATTTTGACCATGTGGATGTTCTTTTCATTTTTCTTTAACCTGTTTATAATGATGTCCATCATAAACTATACAGTACTGGCTATGTCAGGCACCATTACAGTATGGTCCTCAATAGCCTTAAAGACAAGACTGGTTCAGTCTTGGGGAAACCAAGAAAGGTTATTTGGTTTTTATATATTCATGAACACTCGTGTATAATTTTACTTAAACTCTTCAGTAAAAATAGTTAAAAAAATTCAAAACAAGTTTCGTCAGACTTATACAGTTGTGCTTAGTCATAGTAGTTTTCTCAAATATACTCTTCTGTTTGTTCATATGATTAAAATCTTAAACCTGCGGCATCAGCTCAAGTTTTAGTCTTAGAAAAAATTCAGTGTATGAAAGATAGAATCCCTCGATTGCCTAGTAACAACCACTATGATGAAGATTTACATTCTAATTTGTAATTTGTTTGTTGGCAAGTACCTTAATTCTTGAGTGTAGTTAGTGATGATATGTATTAAGAGATTATCCCATGCCTTAAAAAATACGGCCAATCAGAGGCCTGGAAAGTTGTTGCGTATTCTGCAGTATCCAACATGTAGCATTCCACCCGGATTCGTTGTCCTTTTTAGTGCAAAATGATTCCTCACGATAAGAAATGTTTGCAGTTATTACAATTTAGATTCATCAGTGCTTGTCCGAGCTTAGTTCTTCGTTCTCCGTGCGGGGAATAACTTAGTTGACTTGCTATTTTTTAAGGCATGGGATAAATTATTTATGCAATGCTTTCTCGTGGGATACCGTGGAAAATGCCACTTGTCACTTGTATTTTCTTCGTATACTCACCTAAAGGCTCGTGTGTTTACGAAAAATACAAGTGATGCGTAGCATATTCCACGGTATCCCACTCGAAAGCATTGCATAACTACTATATAATATATAATGAAACGGTGTATAGCATATTGAAACGTGACTTTATCGAAGCTAGAAAAAGTTACTTCTAAACTTATGCTTCAAAGTCTGAGATGGTGTCACCACAAGTCTCAAAATTTTCTTTTTTGTTTTTCTTTTTTATGATTGGGCATTTTTTTATGGTCTATTTCTTTCCCAGAACCCAGTTTGGGTTTTATGTCCGCTGGATAACTCGTAATTACTCTGTGTCTCTGTTTTGGGTCAGGACATTTAAAGGCATTTGATAAGTTCATACATTAATACATTAATAATACCTTATTAGTGTATGAACATTTTAGATACTATCTGATTTTTGATAAGTTGGCCTGGACTATTTGTTTGAAGAATACAAGTTTGAATCAGATTGTGCACGAAACTAAGTTGTACAGATACGTTTAGACTGAATATATGGCAATAAAGTTATTCTTTACTTATTAAAGAAATACCACGAGAGATTTCGCTAAATTGGCGAAATCTGTATGCATAATTAAGAACGCTCCACTAAGGAAACCTTTTCCCGAATTGTAAAAGAAAACGAGGGATACTCGTACAAGAATATCTACAGAAAGCGATTACAGGCAATTATGATTGGTTTATTTGCACAACGCCATTGCTCAATGTAGCCAATCACAAAGCTTACAGTGACAAATTGTGTGTTTGAACGCTTGCACCGCGTTTATGAAAGGCGGTTTATTTACCAAATACTGCGTCAGTAAATAGCGGATGATAGCGACGAGTAATAAACAATTGTACTTTGAGTATTTGTACTTATATTTCGTGGCTACGTGGCCCTACAAATCGCGCTTTTCGCCATTCCAAAAAGGGAAAGTATTGGTATTCCAGGGTGGGTAAATCTGGTGTTCGCACTGGCTACGACGTTTTGGCTTCCGCTGTGTATTGTTCATAAAAGCCATTTTCAACTTTATTTGTGCCTCTGTAGTATAACTAATTCAATAGTGTCTTATCGAATGTTACATAAGTATTTTGAAGGGTTATGCTTTTCACTGATTAGAATGTAATATAGGAGGGTGAGAGTGAGAGCTATCTATCTCTGAGTGAAGCCCCTTTCTAGGACTTGGACGTGCTACCAGTCGGTTCACAGTCTTTTCGAGGAAGAATAAAAAATGGCGCGAGAATGAAGATGTTATTCTTCTTCCGCGAAAAGAATGAGAGCCGACTTTGTAGCAAGTCTGTCTTGGACTATGCTGATCGGGTATAAATGCAACTGGCTAATCAAGCACTGTAAAACTTTATGGAAGCCATATATCCATAGATCTGTTTTCTTGAGTCGTGTGTGAAATTAAATCATATACATTATAGTTTCCGATTTTCTTTATCCTTACAAATCTATAATAATTTTACTGCACCACTTTATATAAAGGTGGTGATCAGGTAGATCTTCTTTGGGCGGCTAAAAAAATTGAGTCAAGTTTGGTTGACATAAAATCTCAAAAAAACAATTGGGACAATTTTGTTTAATAAATTCCTGGCATAGACAACACTGAAAATCAATTTTCAATAGAAAAATCTTAAGAAGCTTGCATTTTCATTAAAACGACGAAGCCTAAAATATTCAAAGAGTGGAACTGGCGAATAAAGGCCTGTTTATATGGAGGGGAGTCAGCCCGGTTACCGAGATGACTCAAATCAGGCCTTATATCTCTTATAAAATTTTAGTTGTGTTTATGAAGAGGCGGGCCGGCCCGCTTATCGCAACCGAGATTGCGGCAACCCATATAAACACGCCAGGCGGGATGATTTTCATTCTCATATAAACAGAGAAAACTTGGGCTCGCTCGGCTCCACATTATATAGGCCCTAAATAAGGCTGACTGGGTCAGAGAGCCAGGTAGGTTGGCAGGGTTGTTATTTTTAACTACTAAAAGTCAAAATCACCAGTAGGCCCTTATCAGTTGTGCTAGTAAAAACAGCATATTATGCCAGTTATGGTACTAGCAGTGCCCTAATTATGCTCAAAATTATGCTCGTTTTTGGAAATTATGCTACGTTTTCTTAAAGTATGCTTTTCAAAACTAGAAAGCACAGAGCAAGTCCAAAAGTACGTATTTATTGTTAATAAAGCACTACATGGGCTTTAGCTTGACCATCTTGACTTACATACTTGTTCTGATAAAGACAACTAACCTCTTTGGTTCATTTCAGACTGGAGGTGGCAAGAAAAACAAACAAAAATCTTTATTTGTATCTCAACAGTTGCAGTTTCCATCTTGTTTGACTTAATGTGTCAGTATCACATATGCTATGATATAGCTTTGTGCTTGTTATATTGCAGCATCACACTCGGTAATCTGACTGAGCGCTATCCTGCGGTCTTTGAACGAGGCTGAGTACGCTAAAAACTTTCTCTGAAGCAGCAGAAGATGGCTGAACCAGCAGCGCCTTCCTGACAGCGGAGGACCAATAAGGAAGTCGCTCCGCGTGTAACTTCCACCACTCTACTTTCTTTTCCCCGCATAAAATGATCACTTCCATTAATGGCCATTAGTGGTTGCACCACTGTTGGAAAACGGAAATATAATAATGGGTTCTACTGTAGAGGTGGTAGCTGTCAGCCATTGGACAGTAACTAGGCACGTGACTCAGGCGGAGCCTGTTTCATAAAGCCCTGCATTAAACTTCCGCAATGACCATTGTATACTATAGCTAGCAGTACACCAGGGTTTTCGTTTGAAGCCGTTGAAGTCGTTTCGTCCGGTCGTTTCCAATTCCATGACCGCTACTTTGATACCAATATTTGAGAATTTTTTTATTTTTATTATTACATTTTTTTTACTTAAGCATCTCATGAACTTACTGACTACAGGATAACAGAATAAGCAATTTGATTCTTCAAAACGGCAACATTACTTTTTTTTCCTTTGCTTATCAAGCGGATATTTTATTGGTTTCCATTTTCATTTAAACGAAATTGAAGTGTGACCATTTCGTTATCATTCCTGCTCGGCCAAGTCTAAAGAGAAATTCCCAGGCAAAACGCACTACACGTGTTGGTCGAACACTGTTCATCTGTTGGAGAAATGAAGGGAATAAACAATTTTTCCCCCCGACGGCAGTGATGATTCAGCCTTTGGTTCTGACCTTGATGAATAAAAAAGTTAAAGCTGACAAAGACATAGTCTCCTTCGCAGCCGTTGTTGTGTCGGGTTTCCTGTGCCTCCCCCACTAACTAGTGGGAAGGGAGCGGGCCGACTGACACTAACAACGGCTGCGAAGGAGACTAACAAAGACAACAACCTCAGTTACCTTATGTCTTTTTTAAAAATCAGCAAAAAATACATTAGCAATGATAAACATACCAACTGTTTATTGTCATTAAATATTTTTCTTTCTTTAAAAAGAGAATTTGAGTGAACTTCAGCCTTAACTTGAAAACTGATTCCTGGGTTCCAGAAACGCTGGAAACGGCGTTTCTAAGTGTTCTAGTTTGAAAATTTCCTGGGGTGGGGGAGGGGGGAGGGCATACCCCCAGATTCCTCTTCGGCGCTCGCAACTCGCCGTGAGGCGCCAAAAACTGTCATATCCGGTGCTTTCATAAAAATGTTGCTTCTTCACGATACTGTTGAAAACCCTGAGTACACATTCTTTTTCCCTTTGTTTAAGAGTCTTGGCAACCTGTGTAGCGTTTTCATTGGCACTAGCAGCTACTTTTGTATCATGAAAATGTGGAGCCTGACAGGCCTAGAAATATGTTGATTATGCTAGCAGTGCTACTTATATAAAAAGAGCAAAAATTATGCTCTTTTTTCTAACTATTTTATAAAACGCCAAAAATTATACTTGCACGACGTGACTTTATACAGGCAGTTTCCGCAAGAATGACAAAGATTTATTTTCTTATTAATTTTGTACCCATCAGCTTCCAGAAAATCTAGTTTTAAAAACAACTACTTATTACACAGGTAGCCCACGCTCCCGTTACGATACTTGAACGCCAACCGAATTTAAGCAAATGTATTCATAGCCTGTGTACATCCGTTCCCACCCCTCTCCCCCTGCGGGGAAAATTCGGGGAGGAGGTTTTGTCTACAAAGTGGCGATTTTGGGACATTTCAATTCAGGAACGTGTGTCGAAGGCCAGGTATGAATTATCTTCTTGGCAAATTTATCATTCGACGTGGGTTTTGAAAAAGAAATGAAAAAAAAGTGATTTCTGGGGATTTAAGAGCGGTATTTGTGAGAGCGCTTGTTCGCCTGGTTTCCTACCTTGTCATTCTTTTCCCAGTAAATTTACTTTTTCTGGCTGTGCCTCAGAAAGCACTTTAATTCCCCCCAAAAGCAATATAGATGTAAGAAACAATGATTACTAAAGAACAGAATGTTGAATGAACGATTTTATAACATTTCTGAACAACAATTTTCAAAATTCAAATTTCCCATACATTTGCTTAAATTCGGCCGGTTGGCGTTCAAGTATCGTGACGGGAGCGTGGGCTACCAGTGCTTATTAGTTTTACACAAGGCCCTGGAGACGAAAAAGTAAAGGGCCCTGGATACGAGGGGGGAGGAGGAGAGGTTCTTATGTAATTCCGGCTCGCGCCATTGGCATTGTTTCATCACGATAGGGGAAAATATTCGTCAAATCATAAATCATTATTAAATGATAATTCGTCTCGGATATATTTTCAGAACTGAGTGTTTTGTTGCTAGAATTAGGAAATTCTCATCAAGTATTCAGGTTTCAAGTTTGCAAAATTTAACAAGATTCCTGCCCAACATGTTAAAAAAGGAAGATGTTGCCGCCATGAGGACAGATTACAACAGTGATATATTCTGTGACAAGCAGTTAGAATCCAAAGATCCTTTGTTGCAGTTCGATGCTTGGTTTAGACAGGCAGCGAACACAAACGATATTGGAGAGGCGAACGCTATGACTCTGGCTACTTGTAACTCGTAAGTATCATAAAGGATAAATTAAAACTGAAATAGGGGGCTTGAGGCGGAGAAAGACAAACACTTATCTGCACTCGGCGAAAAAATCGCTTATATGCCCTGAGCAAGAATCGAACCCACGTGCTAACCAGTACACCATCAGGGACCACCACGCTGGCAACGTAGTAGTTTTATGATTTGGTTAATGGCGTGGGTTTCCGAACGGGGCATTCGACTGTTAATTCGCTTTAAGACCAAATGAAAAAAATTCAATTTTTGTAAATGTAAATGCGGCATAAGGTTTTTATTTTTTTTCTTTTCTGCAGTGCAGGAAGCACAGCAAACGAGCCATTTTGGTTCAGCTCACGGAGCAGATCGACAATACACATTTCTTTCCATACGTTTTCTATATTTAAAAAAAAAAAAAAAGTTAATACCGCAGCTATTTTGAAATGCGGGCGCTGATGAGAAACCGGGAATTAAGTGCCTAAGTGACGATCAACATCACTTTATATTCATAAGGATGAATACAACAGAAATAGGCATTTTCTGAGTCAAATAGTGAGTTCAGTTGTAAAGTTATTTTTTATTTAAATCGATTAATTAATTAATTAAGTAATTAATTAATTTATTGATTTCTCAATTGGAAGGGAGCACCCACAAAGTAGAAACTCCAATGCTCCTATGTGTGTGACAGTACCCCAAAATGATGTCAGATCTGAGCATACATACTTATCTTCATGTTTGTTTATTTTTAAAACATAATTCTGTCAATATTACCAAACAGTGTTTCAAACAACCACGAACAATGACTGAACTGCCGGTATACAACAGATCAAAAATGATCTAACTGGATATGATAATAGAAATATTAAATACAAACTGAAAAATCCAGTACATTGTAGAAAAGAGAAACTTGTCAGTGAAGCGATATGAATAAGAGCTCAGAACAAGTCGGGATTTGCAACCGTAGACAGCTGTTTCGTCCTTATTGGGACTCATCAGTACAGTGTAGCAAAGAATAAAACACCCGCACGAAATGCTAGTGATTTATTCGTGCTCAAAACCAGTAACTTAATTCCAACTCATACGTACATCTGCTCACTGACAAGTCAAACTACAGATTGACAAAAAACAATCCTGTAGTGAAGCACATGGCCAAACCATGTAGAAATATGTTAGCAGATTCAGTTGGATCTGTATAATAGATCTGTGGTCGCAATACTGGAAAATCTAGTAGGTAAATACAAAACAGTGTTTCTTTTTGGTTTGGGGTTTTGTTTTGGACTGCCATTAATCTAAGCCTTGTTGTTTATGATTTAGCGTGGCCGAGCTAATCTTGTTCCATGAACTGCAGATATATAAATATAAAGGTTAAGTTAGAGCTATCTCACCAGTGTCGAAATGTGCAATCTGTTTGAGAAATGACATGATTTATGGTAGACAAAACCCTAGTTTGGCAAGACAAAAGCCCCTAATGGACATGTAGCAATGAAAACAGTGGTAAACCATACATTACAATTTATATTCTGAGTTAACTTTTCATTTAATTAGTCAAGGAAAACCCAGTGCAAGAGTGGTTTTATTAAAAGGTTATGATGAGCATGGATTCAGATTTTTTACAAATTATACAAGTCAGAAAGCAAATGATCTGGTAAGTTCTATCTCATTGAACTTTTTAGGCAGCTACATTGTAGTGAACAGATGTTTATCACAATAAACCCAGTATTCTAACAAGCTAGCTCCAAATATATGATAGTGTGTCTGGTCTGATCTAATTTCCTAACCATTAACAACCATCGACCATTTGTTCAAAAGCTGATTAGCACCAGGGATGTAGCCAGCCATTTTTTCCATTTAATCCCAAATTATACAGTGTAAGTCGTATATATATTTTTTTCAACGTCCAACGTGGGAACATATAATGTTACTGCATTGTTAGTAACCTTTCAGCATTTTTCCATATATATATATATAATTATATACTATATTTTCTGGTGTATAAGTCAAGACTTTAAGTCCCAAAAATTGGCTCCAAAATTCGACCTTAACTTATACACCAGTAATATTTTTAAAGTTTCGAAATGTGTATGGATTTTCTTAAAATAAGATAAAAAATAATCATTCTGACTGTTGTAATTTGTAGTAATCTTACTGGTTTCGTTTCAGTGTAAACAAATTAAATGAAGATCATTCAGGCCATCGAAAGTCACAGTTAAAGGCAGGAGTTAGCGATTCAACATCGTATTTACCTATCATAATCTTTATCACCGTTCACTGTCAATGAGCATGGCTTAGCAGTTACATAGCCATACAATTTCCTTTTTGCATTGACTCAAAGTTGTGATCAAATCGTGCCGCTCTTCAAGAGTTCACATTTGGAAAACAAAGGTTTAATTCAGTGTTTGACAGTGGTTTGTACTTTATAATTTCCTCATGGATCGAGCAAGCAGCACTCAGACTTCTCAATCGCACCGTGCCACTGGTCAATTAAGCGACATAAAATGACAACATTTAACAACTTAACAGTAATTCACAATTAAGCAGCACAATTAAAAACAAATTGCGATCGAGAAGAACCCGGTCGTTGCTACCGAATAAACAAGTCCTGTTGCGTTGCGATTCACCACTCCTTTACTCCTGCAAAAAAATATATAAATATTAAGCAAAAACTCGTAAAGATAATGCCTAAAATAAACTTTGAAAAGTTTCCAAAATGTCTCGCTCAGGTTTCAATAAATGTAATCGCAGAATTGAACAAAAACGTTACGAATGAGTGTACGTGACAAAGATCATGCAAAAGGCTCATGGTTCTCTTGATAACGCCATGCGCAGTTACTTTTTGTATTAGTACAGTACTTCATGTAGCCATAATTGATGTAGTATATTCTTCACCCAAAAAGTTCTTCCCCGTAACTTCTCTGTCATCCGTTTGTTTTAATTAACAGAAACCTATCTTCAAGAACGAAATTTATATCTGTTGGATGTGAACTATATGAACTTTCGATCTACATCATTCTAAGTTTCATTTAACGTATTTAAATTACAGTATTTATCGATACTTTGTTAGAATGATACTACCGCTAGTGTTAATTTAACTACATTCTGGTGCAAGTTTCGTCTTTTTTTTGTCAATTCATTCATGGCTGTTAAACAATTTAGAGCTGCGGCTTAAAACTGAGTATTTTCCCAAACTAAACCATTAGTGAAGCAAGTCTCTAAGCCTTGCCATAATGGGGGTGCAGCTTAATTGTGAGTGCAGCTTAAAGGTGAATAACTACGGTAAGTTTGGTTCATTCATTTTGAATAGTTCGGGAAATTTTTTGTACCTTTGAAAACTGAGAAAAATACTAGTGTCCTGTTTTCATTGTTTATCATAATGAATTTGAATCTAAACAACATAAATTTATTTTTTTACATCACATCACATTCATAGTGCTCACAGATAAGTTTGAAATTATTTTGATAAATGAGTCATTTTTATTTAGGAATTGGTTTTAAAATTCCATTTTTTCTGTAGCAACAAAATCCAAATGCCTGCTTGCTGTTTTACTGGCATCAACTTCATAGACAAGTAAGTTTATACTTTATTTTAGAATACCCATCACACCTTCTAGAAACTTAAAAATATTTTAGATCGTGTGGCGAGATCATCCGGGTTAGTGTAGTCCTGAGAAGGACTGTTGTCGATGTTAGTGACTGACTATTTTCAATGACTGACACTGGAAAACTGGTTTACTAACTTAGAACATACTCCTCTCAACAGACATCATCATTTACCAGTGCCCTACAAATGACTCATTCATGACATAAAAAACAGCAAACGGAACAGAATGAACTAACCTTACTTTATGGATCGAAAATAACCAATCACGAAACATTACTTGAGTCCAACAACCTATCACATTACAACTTATCTGACCAATCAGTAATCACATACCAGACTATATTAGTATTCAACTGACACACTATTCCTCACTTGACTCTGAAGATGACTTCCACACAGGTTGTTGAAACGTCGGTCACTAACATCGACAACAGTCCTTCTCAGGACTACACTAACCCGGATGATCTCACCATATGATCTACTGTTACTCCTGGATTCAAACCATTTACTATCAGTCACTACTACCGACAACAGTCCTTCTCAGGACTACCCTAACCCGGATGATCTCACCATACGATCTACTGTCACTCCTGGGTTCAAACCATTTACTGTTTTAAGTATATTTTGTAAATTTGAGGAAAAGTGAAGTACATGCAATACATATGTATAATGGCTCATTTGATTCTTGTCAGTTATTGGCCTAAGTTATTGGCATGAGTGCTACAAATTATGTTTTTTGCACGTCTTGAATTTTGACTCCACAACTTTCAGTAGTGTTGAATCTTAAATGCAAGTATATTATTATTGGAAAATATTAAAAAAACAGTTCTGTTGGAGATAGTAATAGATACCTACTACTACTACTACTACTAATAATAATGATAGTAATAATAATAATAATAATAATAATAATAATAAT
>JAOEJH020464689.1:0-11988 GCA_025448215.2 Palythoa grandis
ATCCATAGGCTTTCAGCTTACTAAGTAGCAGAGGGGGGTGTAATGAGTCAAACGCTTTTGACATGTCAGTCGAAAGAATATTCACAACAAGCCTGTTGTCCCTCGCCTTTTTCCAGGCTTCAGTTAAGTTAATCAGGGTCGTTTCACAACTGTGATTTTTACGATACGCATTCGAGTTCTCATACATAAGAGAGTCAAACCCAGTAGCTAGTTGCCCACAAACCATTTTTTCCAGTGTTGTACACTTGCTACAAGGTATCTCTATAACCATTTATGGTTACAAGAATCTATGGATCTAAGAGTATTTCTAAGAATATTTTCAGGCAAACAAATAGGAATATCCAGCCTGGGTCTGAAAAACAATATTCTTATGAAAAAAAGAGTGTATTTAGTCAAGGCCGAGTCTCGAAAACTGTGGGAATCCCTGAACTGCTTTTGTAATTCTGCATAAGAATCAATGCTAGTTTTCGTTATAGGACAGAAAAAGCGAAAAACACAAACTCTTTTTTATAAGAGGCAGTAAATTTTGTTGAAGCTTGTTCTTAATTTTTTGCGCCTTTCCCCTCACATTGTTTCCAAACTATTTTTGTTTCATTGAGAAATGCACGTAAGTAAAAAACATTTGAGATTGTGACTGAGGAAACTCAGTGCTACATGTTTCATTTGAGACAATTAATTCATAAAAAATGACAAACACTGTGAATCTTTGTGTTTTATATATATGCTATATTGTTTAATTATGAGTTTCAGTCAAGTTCCTATCTGAAAATCTTCTTAGTTAACGAAATTATCAGTCGGAGCTTGTTCTTAAGTTGCTCTTAAGCTTCGGCTAATTTGAGCCTTGTTTTTATAGAGTCCTTCAGATTGACTAAAACTTTATCATTTACGTGCAATTTGAACCGTTCAAATATATATAAGAACTGTTTATAAACAATTTCAGGCTGAAGTCGCTGAAATATTAAGAACAATGAAGCCTCAGCAAAATTCACTGGTTCTTATAAAAAAAAGCGTGTATGGTGTTTGGTACCAATAGAGAACTAAATTAAATTACCTACATGGTTTGCGATCTTCCTTGAAGGTCAACAGTTAAGTCAAGTGACACATTTCAGCTATCTTGAAAGCCTAATAACACAGGACGGACACTGTAAGAAAGACATCCGATCGAGAATAGCTCGAGCAAAGAATGCGTTCTCAAATAGGAAAGAACTTTTAACAAAATCTTTCACCCTCGACCTAAAGAAAAGAATTGTTAAGACTGTCATTTGGAGCACACTGCTATATGGCGCCGAGTCGTGGGCATTGAGAAAAGATGATATACGAAGGTTAGAGAGCTGCGAAATGTGGCTTTGGAGAAAGATACTGAACATCTCCTGGACAGAAAAAGTTAGTAACGACGAGGTACTTCGGCGAGTTAACGAAGATAAGGCAATAATACCATCCATCAATAAGAGACAAAGAACTTGGCTTGGTCATACACTGAGGCACGGAAATCTGCTCCCTCTTATAATTGAAGGAAGAGTAGAAGGAAGGAGGCCTCCAGGAAGACCAAGAACGGGAATGCTAGATAGAATAAAAAATGGCAACTCTTATTAATGTATAAAGAAGAGGGCCAGGGAGAGAAAATTATAAGGATGGACCCGCCTTTGGGCAGAACACACACACACACACACACACACACACACACACACACACACACACACACACACACACACACATAAGGTTAAGATTACTCTGACGCCTCGCAATACAGAAAAGACGCAAACTAAAAGCTTTGATAATATGCTGTGTAAAAACAATGAAAGAAAATTGCTACCGTTTTGCATGTCTCATGAATAGTTATAAGCAACAGAAACGTGAGGGAACAAACAAAGACAGCAGTTTAGGCATTGTTCACTCCGATCAGCAGTCCGGACTCTATTTACATTTAATTGTTAAACGGTTACAGAGGATTATACGTACTAGGGAAGAGTGTAAACCGAAATTCATTGCGGCTACGTGGATCACGGCCATGCTATAAAGTACAAAAGCGAAGTACTACACAAATACCGCTAACCACACACACGTGCAAACTTTTCAAAACTTGAATACAGCATCAAAGACCGTCATTCATTTTGCAAAACCACAATTATTGCAGTTACTTTCAAACGAGCAAGAAACATCAAGTATGAAATTTGCACGAGATACTTTACATTCTCTTGTCGCATTTTGAGTTGCAAAAAAAGTGAAACTTATCCCATTGAGGCAGACGATGTTTCCATCTCCTCTCTTGCGGCCTTGTCCAAGCTTACCCTTGATAAGACAAAGAGTTCACGAGCGACGCTATATGCCCAATAGTAATGGCACTAGTTCATTAATAACAATTGATGTATACGAAAAGTTAGGACAAAGGTGTGCTAGTGGATACATAACTTCCAAATATCATCCACTTCTCGCGGGATCATTACCATATATGTTCGAGTAATTTGTTCAATTTCTCACCATTTTAAATTTAACGACAGTTATTGTTCACAACAGCTCAAAGACGGAATAAAGAAATGGGGAAAACTTCAAAGACTTTTTTCAAAAAATTAAAAAAAACAATAGCGTTCTCTATAATCCGTTTGTCCGTTGAATCGAAGTTGTGCGTGGTATAATATGACTTCTGCCCGCCAACCCCGACCCAAGTCTTAATAGCAAGACAATGGAGAGAAAGTAAACTCGTGCGGGTAATTACAACAATAGGGTATATCGCTGCGGTCGAGATGTCAATATTAGGCAGGCAATATTGCGGTATTGTTATGATAAATGGGGACATTGGTTCAGCACGCGTGCACGGATACTGATAAGTTACAATACACAATAGACTTGTGGAGTTTGGACGGCCGGGTAACCAGAAAGCCGAGTAAAAAACGCAACTCTCAACTCTAGGGATTTTTTTTGAACAGTAAAACGATTAAAGAGAATGACAAAGGCGACAGAAGGTTGTTCAGGTGAGAATTCTCGCATAAACTCACCTGAATGTGAGACCAAGGACAAAGAAGGCGCAGAGAGTTCTCGTTACAGAAAGTGGGCTCTTCTGGATCGCAGTCGACGACTCAAGGCAAGTGCACGAGAGAGAAAAAGACGACATGTGCTGAACAATGCCTTAGAGCTGCTACGGAAAAAAGTTCCTTGTGTGGACCAAAACCCTCAAAAACTGTCCAAAATTGAGGTGTTGCGCTTGGCAATAGATTACATCGCAATGTTGAGCTGCTATTTAAACAGTGCGCAGGCTATTCCCACGGCCGTCGTTCGGCCACATCAATCTACAGACACAACGGTATTTGTCGATCAAACGACAAGTTACACCTCGGCTCTATTCTACCCTCCTAAGAATGCACAGCCACCGGTTCACACGCAGCAATTTGGCGAGGTTAGTGTTTAATCCGATTTGTTTAACACCCTATTTGCTGTATATTTCTGCATTTGTACTCAACTGCAGCGATTCGGTCTGTTCTGGTTATTTATTCAACACTGTTATAGCGTTAGCTGGGTATGCAAGATTTTGATTTATCGTTAGGAAGCTGTAGTTTTATCTTATGATTTTTGTCACCGCTAAATGCAATAACACCGCTGTAAAACACGTGTTCATCAACTGAAAATTTACCAACAAGTCTAACGCCTGGTTTTCGTTCTGCAGGTCCCGGAACATTATGGGATTAAAAGATCAGAACTCGACATATATCTAAAAGGTTTTCATGGACTATGAAATTCAAGTTAAACTGAAAATAGACTTTGTACATAACTATAATATGGCCACATTTTTAAATTATGCTTGTAAAGAGAAACAAAATCCTAGAAATATAACTCAATGAGTTCGTAATATTTTAAATAGACTCCACTTTCTCGGAGAAATTTTACAACGAATTTCCATTTCGCTGAAGACAATATTTTCAACGCCTCGCATTTTCAAAATGCGCTGTGTCTTTCTGAAACTATCCTGCGGTTTGAAGTTCTTCGATAACTATATTTTCATAACCTTTTATTTAGATAGTTTTTTTCTAATTCCATCGATATAGGTGGTGTTTTAAAATAATAAAAACAATAAAGTTTTATAAAAGTAAATTGAATGGTGAAATCTCAGTATCTAACAAACGATTAGTGCTCTTGAAACAGTAAAATGCGATTTAGCTTTGTAGAAAAAAAATCGGCTGAATCTTTTCTACTGATTAAAGACTGCAATGAAAAAATTAAAAACTGCAGTTTCTAGTTTTTTGGCGTTAAGATTCGTATGAATGTTCATAACACTTTACGAAGTCAGGAGGGTTCCTTAACAGGCTCGGATTAACTTGATAGAAAACAAATCTATCAGTCGCTCGAATTTCAAAGCTAGAGAACAAGTTTTCACGTCTAATTTTGCTATAAGTATAAACGAAATTGACGGAGAAAGCATTTAGCAGTTTCAAAACTGCATGTTGTGACAAATTAAGCAAACAATTCAATTCAAACTGCGTTAACGGTTCTGGTGAAGGCGGGTAAATATGTACTCAGACACACTTTCTCAGGTTGCATGGTCTGCGATGGTTTTAACGATGGATGCTGAAAGTGTTATATTCGCTTGTAACTGTCTTCGGACTCATCACTGAATCAATTGCAAATCCAAGGCAACTTCAGACAAAAGTAAGTTTTCTTTGCACCTCCTTAACATTGGTTTATAAACTTTAATGAAGTCAGTTTTTGAAGTTCTTTGTTTGCCTTCCACGTGGCTCAATTATCAACTGCAAACAAGTATCCACCACGCAACGGCTGTAGTTGTAAAAACAAGCAAAAAGAACACATTTGTTTGCAAGTCGGGTGTGGTAATCTAACTCAAAGTGGACAAGACCTCGCAATAATCTTTAAAGTTACGCGGTATTTTATTGATTTATGCTTCAGAGCACAATTTAGTAGTAAAACTACAACTCCATTCATGACAAAGAACAATAGTTGAGTTATTATTTTTTTTCCACTCGCATGAATAGCCCGCCGTATGCTAATGCAGAAATAAGCAGACAAAGTGACTCGAGCGGTATTTATGGAAGTTGTACTTTCGGCTAACAGCTCTCGCCTCATGTTTGCTTTAGCCCTGAAATTGCAGTAAAGAACAATTTTGTTGAACAGTTTTAAGCGTTTTGAAACACTAACTATGTTTGTTGTTTAAAATTCCGTGAAACTTTTAAAAGCAACGGTCTAGTAATTTTACTCATCATTAGCCACGTGGGCTCTATACTTAACTCAAAATACATAATGAATCTTTGTTTCCAAGTCGGCAGTTTGACCACAAAACCGCACGCATTCAACCGTGTGCTAGGTTAGCGTTTCTTGCCAAAGTTTGTTAAAAAGGAAAACGAAACATCCGCATTCCGTTCCATAAAAATCTCGCTCAAGATGGCAAAAATCGCATATGAGTGGAAATTTGATTTAGCTGCGAGAATAAGTGATATTTTTCAAAATTAAGATGAATAATATTTTGTTGCCGATGATTTGACTCAATGGCCAAATCTAGCTTCATATGAAGCTATTCGATTTCGTTTAGCCTTTAAAACTGTAAAAGTATTTCTATTTTCGTTTTTGTCTAATGTTGTTTATTTCACTCAAGCATGAGCTGATGTTTGAATCATAGTTATATTTAAAAAGCCTTTCAAGACGACATAAACAACGGTTTTAGAAACACGACGATTTGTCATTTTGCACCAAAGCATGGTATGACACAAATAACCACAGTGAAGGATGAAAAAGCCGCCAAATCACTTCACGAAAAAGTCGCAAAACAGAAACTGAAGTTAATAAAATTTTGATAAATTTTCAAGTACCTGCACTTCTACTTCTAGCCTTAAACAAAGCTTAGGTCCGATATCGAAAAACGATTCACTCCCCTTCCCAAAGTTTTTGTCCTATTTTTGCACTTAAAGTAATTTGAGCCTTACTCCAGAAATAGCACGTAATGACTGCTAGGTTTCAGGTATGTTATCACGAAATCACGACAGAGCCAATTTTTGGGATGACGGCTAATTAGAGGTACACATCACAGAAAATTAAGTTCCCCTTAACAATCTCAATTAGATGAACACAATGTTCTTCTAAGTATGATTATCGCCGACCGGTGTAAAGGGAAGGGTTATTTTAACACAGCTGGACCTTGAGGAAAGCATCACGTATTAAAGAATAACAACACGAGTGTTTAATAATTAATGCAGGCAATAAATTATTCATATGATTATTACATTTCAGAAAACATAATTAGCCTTAGATCAAGAGTTTAATAATATAACAATTCAAGTGCAAGCGGAGTTTGTTAATTAACTAACTTAAACTTTAAGCTTCATATTTTTCACATTCACCTTGCAGTGCAAGACTAAATTATACCGTTTTACCAATTCATTTACAAAACATAAAACATAAAATAAAATAAAAGTATTATTACGTAAAGCTAAGTATCAAGATGTTGAAAATTCTTTGATCTACTAAACAAAAAAGCTTTTATAGTGTTTCAGTGAAGCAGATTGGAAAAAAACACAGCATTTTAATTTTTGTTTCGAACGTACAAATCAAGATGTGATGTGCTGTTTTGGACTCATTTCAGCATAGCCGGATAACGAAGGCTGAAGAAATCAAGTTCCGAGAGAAATCTAAAACTCGCGAATATTGGCACTTTGTTTTTAAAATTGTTCGAGTTTGTCGATAGTTACACAGTGGCAGGTGGCCCGTAGCCAATCGGTTTTCAGTAGAACAAAGGAGATGCGGACTTTACAGACGTCTCCTTTCAAATCCGCTAAGGTTTTTTATACATTTAGCCGCCATAATGCGTACTTAAAGGCGAACTTCAAAAACGAGACGAATTAAAAGAGAAACTCGGTTAACTCTAAACTATATTTCAATACGGCGCAAATCCCCTTTCTCAACCAAAACGTTTTAGAAAAGTTTAAACGGTTAAACTTTTGATACTGATACAGTTTTTAATTATCTAATTAATAAACAATCCTCAAAGAGATTTGCACATTTCTATTTAATTTTAGTTTGATTTCAGCAATTATTTGATTTGCTTGTGAGCCAACACGTGAATCAAGCCTCCAAAAAACAACGTGCTCCAAGAAATTTATTAAACAAAACATCAGTTTTTTAGGAAAAATGTTTCATATCTCAAAAAATCTTCAATAATTTGCAAAGACCTATTTAATTAAAGTCGAGCTGAGCTCGGCAATTCTTCATTTCTAAAACGAAGTTTTTCGCTTTTGCGCTGACACGTGAACTGAAGGCTTCTAACCAGAATCACCAATTGTGTAATTGCTCTTTAAGAAATGATGTTTAATATTTCCCAACGAGCACAAAGAAATAATTTGCGACATATATACTATAGCGTTTCTGCATGATATTTCTAGTACGCGAACCGAGACAGAAAATAAAAAAACTAACACTTTTATTCAAACTATGTAAAACAAAACTCGATATGAAAATTAACCAAATCGCCAATCTAACTTTCCGAATCAAACTCAGATGTAAAAGCCCTCGGGTGAAAAAGAAGTCTCACAACAAGAAACCAAAACTAATGAAGGTAATGAGGCGATAAAACAACTGTTGCAGTTTGCAAAACGGTAAAAGATTCCTACTTCCAAGTCGAATCCGTATTCAAATTTCAACGACATTTGGGAAATTCATGAGCCAGTTCCACGTGGTTCCACATGATCTTTTTTTAAAGTAACGTCAAGAGATTTTGCAAACCAAAGACACAAATTTAATAATTTGATCGTCTTATGTCTTTATTTGCTTTTAATAATAACTACAGTGCAGGACGCTTTGTGTTCATGCATTGTATTTAAAGCTAAACGTTGGTATAGAGTAAAGTTCGTATTATCGTTTGAGATCGAAAAATCAGAGACAAAACTCGTGGCATCACATTACATTTAGGCTACATTTACATGGTACCGGTTAAATTTCTAACCGAACCAAAATTTGTCCGTTTAGGCGTTTTGTTTACACGGAACCAACCCAAACGTACAAAAAATTAAGCGGCTAACCGTACAAATTTTCGTCCTGCAAAATCCGGTGCCGTTAAAAAGATGATCGGTACCGTATAAACACTTCCACCGGATAAATGTTTGGACGGTTAGAAGTTTTTGACGATGTTACTCGGCTACCTGGATTGATCTGCGCAAGTTCACGAGATACGCTAAATCCTTTTACGAGCCTAAGTGGCCCATTGGAGCCGGCGCTTATCTCCGGTTTCTGTAGTGTTAAGCGGACGAGAGTCATTGATTCCCCCTGGACGGGACACTAATCCATCGCAGGTTAGCCCCCAGCAGAAGCTGGTACTCATTTTATCGACCCCGTAAGGATGGAAATCTGAGTCAACTTTGGCGGAAAAGAACGTCACACAAATGTTCAACACTCGGCAGAGCCGGGGTTTGAACCCGGGACCTTGAAGTTGGAAGGCAGAGATCTTACCACTGCGCCAACCATGCCGCTGTTTCACGAGATAAAATGGCTGACAAATAACCGCGGGCTCTGAGTAAGATCTCAAATATCCGGTTCTGTGTAAACGAAATATATTTTCGTCCAAAAAAAGAAACAGTTCCGTGTAAACAGTAGGTACTGGCTTTATTTTCGAACGGTTAAAAATTTAACCGGTACTGTGCAAACTTAGCCTTAGGGTACATTTCTTTGGGAAAACCCATAATTGGATTATAGCGTGAAATTTTGCCAAAGAAACCAAAAAATCCGAAAAGGGTTAATCGCAGATTTTTTCTGCGAAAGAAACGAAAAATCCGAAAAGGGAATTTTCCCACCTAGACAGCAGACAGTATTGTAGGTGTGAAGACCACTTGCTACGAATCCTTTCCCAAAGAAGCACAAAAGTCATGAATTCCAATAATCCTCGTCGCGATCGGATTCATTGGATTCATAATCCCTTTTTGGATTTTACTAAAAAAACAATCTGGATTCAAAATATGAATTAGGATTTTTCCCAAACAAATGCACCCTTAGCAAATTAGAAATGGACATGTTACGACATGCTAATTACACAAGCTAACCGCAGAATACATTTTATGAAATACTTCCAAAGAATTGTGACGACAACATTCAAAACAGTCCAGGTAAACAAAATTACTCAAAGAAGTGCGAGTTTGTCTGTTTGACACACCGAATTCCCTGACTTTTCCCTGAACTAGAGCAAAATTTCACTGACCTTAAATATGGGAATTTGTTCAGAGAACATAACATGCTTCACATATTTTTCAGTTTTTTGTTTAGAAGTTCAATAAATATATAGGAAAACCTTATAATATCCAAAATGATATCAATTTCCCTGACTTTTCCTTGACTTTGAGCAGAATTCCAAATTTCCGTGACCAAATGCAAAATTCACTGACTTTTCCCTGACCTTGAAAACATTTCCTTTTTCCGTGACTTTTCACTGACCCTGATAGCCCTGCAGGTAGCAGGCAACTGTCACCATGGCAACCCTGCAGGTAGCGGGCAACTGTCACCGTGGCAACCATGTTACAAAATCGACATGTTGAGAAACGGGTTTCTCAACCTCGTTTGCTTCTCACATCATTCTACGTAATTACGATAACCAACGCTTTTTAATGAAAATGTCATGCAATCATTGGCACACTGGAGGATTGTCCACAAAATTACTGACCGTGCTATATATAGCTAACAGCTTGGAATATGAAATTCTGGGTTATCAAATATCAGTGGCCTTTGCGGCGGCAATCCAGTTTTTGCAGGTGTAAGAAGAGTTAAGGCACTAACGGTTGTGATAAAATACTAAAATACTGTAAACAGAAATATATAAGGTACGTACATATAGATTACTTCATGGAAAGTGCGCGCGTACAGTATTTACGCATGACTTGTGGACGTATAAGAAAACGAACGAGTGAGTTTTCTGATACAAAAACGAGTGCGAAAATACCGTACAAAGCATTTTCCATGTTGTAATTTGTTTACTTCATACTGACTGAGATTTGTTAGTCGTTTCTTGTTTTGTTTGTTCCGATTACTTTTCATCTGAATTACTTATAGTCTGAAAAATCTAAAGCTTTTTAAGGCTTTTTAATTTAAAGCTTTTTTAAACTTTAAAAAAGTTCCAATTTGAGAATTATGCTAAAGAGTAAAGGAGCAAAATTACGGCAAAAAAATGCCATCTTGAAAAGTACATCATGGCATAAAAATGCAAATGTTTAGTAAACTCCAATATCTTTTAAAAATAATTATAGGTAAAGTTAGCAAAATTGTTTCACGAGTTATAAAATCACTGTGGCAGGCTGCCGTCATCGTCGGATGATTCAAGAACTCGCTTAATGCGTTTGTGAGCTACGTGTTATAATAATCTTTTACCTTTTTATAAAAATAATCTTTCTGTGTAAAAGTATTGTAATATTTTTCCGCGTTTTTTGCCGTCCTGGTAATCTATTTTGACGAAGAAAGTAAAGGAAAACTAAAGCTAACAAGAAACTATAAAAGTTTTGTTGTTGTGAATGAGATGAAAAGCGACAAAGCTGCGGCGTGAAAGGACGATACGTCTTGACAGGTGCTTTGTGATTGGATGAAACGTTTTTGTCACACGTGAAAAAGTCGTTTCGCCATTCTGATTGGCTAAAAAAAGTGGCGAAATGGGTTTTTCACAACGCAAAATTCAAACTGAAAATCTCAGTATGTATGAAATAAACATTATTGACGACAATAACGAGCGGATTTCACTATGAAAGAAATGTTTTGGTGTCTCAGGCTTCTTTTAATCAGAAAAATCAAAATATCATCAAAATATTTCTTTCATCGTCAATTCCAAGCTGCCAATTTAGATATCATTTTTTAACTTATCAAGGTATAGATAAATTGAGCCTAGCAGTTAGCAGGACATATAACCAGTGTTCCATCCATAAGAACCAAGTTAAGTGACCCATTCCCCGCGTGAGTTCCTGTAGTTCTGTGGGTAGAGCGTCTGACCAGTAATCAGAGGGTCATGGCTCGATTCCCTTTGGGGACTCAGAAGTTTTTTCTTCTGAGAAAAAGAAGCTTGGGACGTCAAAATGCTTCCTTCATAAAAATTTTTTTATTGTATTGTATTGTATTGTATTGTATTGTATTGTATTGTATTGTATTGTATTGTGTTGTATTGCATCGCATTGTTTTGCTTTGCATTGTATTGTATTGTATTGTATTATTTTGTATTGTATTTTATTGTATTGTATTGCATTGCATTGCTTTGTTTTGTATTGCATTGCATTGCATTGTGTTGTATTGTATTGTATTGTTATGTATTTTATCTCATCGTATTATGTGTTGTATTAAAATCATCAAAGAACATTGAAAAGGATATTTGTGAAGCAGCTTGAACATTCCAGTACCAAGAGCCATAGGGATTCCCATTATGATACATTCACTGACGCCTGCACAGAAGATAAGCATTACGAATTAATTAACGGGGCTTTGTTAAGGTCTTTGATAGTAATCGTTTGAATATAGAAGGAATTTGTTTGACTTGGGTATTTAAGTTAGGGGTCGTTCACAATTTTCGACATTTTCTCAAGTGTACAAAACGCACGCTTTCTGGGAACCCCCTTTCCCCTTGGAAATGAGTACATAAAAAAACGTTGGCATTCAAACATGGTTGGGAAAGCACAGTATGATGAAAAGTTCTGATAACATGGCTTTCATAGGTTCAAGAAAGAAAAATGAATAAAACGAGTCTTTACTATTATGTATAAAACAAATTTATGGACATATTTTCACGTGTGCAAAAGTGTGTATGGTTCAGCATAGGAGACAAATCTTTCATTGGACGAGACCCGCTGTCGCTTTGTGGCGACATAAATTTAAAATGCGTGAATTTCATTGGCTTATTTAAAATTTATTCGAAATTTTACGAGCTGTTTAATTCACGTTTTATAAAATAAATTCATTAAATGGTGCTCGATAATTGTCAAATTACAGGCTAATAAGTTCTTTGTCAAACAATAAAATTCAACAACAAAGAAAAGTGTG
>JAOEJH020465669.1:0-25582 GCA_025448215.2 Palythoa grandis
CATAAAGGTATATACGATCTAAGAAAAAAAGTAAAAAGAAAATCATTGTACAATATGATACTGTCTTCGTTTAACGTTATAAAAATATCTAGGATTTTTGACAGGAAAGTCAAGTAAAGCGTAAGGTTCATAACAAGCCTGTACATAACTATGAAGTATGGAAGAGCGAGATTGAATATGAATAAAATGACAATGTTGGCGTCCCTCATTAAAGGTGAAGACAATCTATAAAATAAAATTAAGACAAAGGATAATAGGACCACAAAAAATCTACATCTACAGCATAGTCTTTATATCTATAAAAATCAAACTCGTAACAATGATCGATACAGTAGCCCAGACACGGAGCAAATTTATAGGGTCCTGACTGTACCTATGTTTGAAAAAAAACAGACATCAAAATAAGGATAGAACCTCTTTGACACGATCCAAATCTAAACGGTAATCGCTCCCTAAGAGGAGACTCAATAAACATTCATGGTCGTCGTGATCTGGGTCATAATTACAGAGAAGAACGTAACTATTAAGATACAGGGTTTCCTTTACAAGATTGACGAAATGACAATGCCTATGAGGATTATCTGTAAAAAGCCAGACGATCTAAAAAACAAAAAACAAAAAATTTTTTAGAGGGTATAAGGAACATGGAAACCGTTCACGGTCGAATCGGTCTCTACGTTAAAGGTATGAATGAAACGATAGCGTCCAATAGGACCATGACTTAAATCCAAAATAACATTTTGGTAACTGACACAACACCCATAGGGAGGATTACGACAGGAACTGAAACTCGCAACCGTACACAAAAACAGAACGCTATAACCATGCTCTACAAGATGATAATGATCGTCAATGGCTTTACCAAAGGGAGAGGTGACCTTGGTGTAGATCTGAAAACACGGTAAAAAGATTAAAGATAACAATAATCATCATGGGCAATGTCACGAGTCCAGATACGGTGACGACCGATAGGATCCACCCCAAACAGTGTAGATAGGCGATAATGACTATGCCATACAGTAAGGTCCTCTAAATAACAATGTCTATAACAACTACGATACGTTTCTAGAGACCGTACAACTAATTTAACGTCGTCCAAATGACAATGCGAAAAATGATGCGACTGATGATAACCGATCTGCAAGACACAACCAAAAATTTTAACGATGCCAAACATAGTGCAAAAGCAAAGTGGACGACTGTAACCTATCTAGGACGGTTCGATTAACACTGCAAACTAAAGTGAGACAACGAAAACGAAAGCGATAAATGTTCTGCAATAAAGGAAAACGAAACTCTTGACTAAACTCTAGCCTAGGGCAAATGCACACACATTGACGACGTTGCAACAATCGTAGCATGCCTCGTGCAGTGGCCACCTCAGCAGCAGAAGCCTCGTCGACCCAGACAGACAGGAACAGGTCCAAAAACGTATGAACAGACTGGGCCATAACCGTTATGGGCTAGAGAAAGAGAAAAAAAAAACAGCTAAGATACGCGACAAGGGGAAAATGGACAATCGGGATGGGTATCGAAACAAAACTCCCACTTGACCTGAGGCCAACCACCAGCCTCTGGAGTACAGTGAACAGGATGACAATGTTCTCCAAACGATGTAAAAGCCCAGGCGATCTAGAATAAAGTAAGAAAAAAAATCTAAGAACAATACCACCAAGGAAGGCCAGGGTCGTCGTAATGCCAATGAATATGACGCCAACGACCATCGTAGTAATAGAACCACGCGATCTACGAAAGACAGCAACAAAAAAAAGTTTTTTAAAAATTAGAAGAAGAAAAAGGACACGACTGAGATCCACGTGGGGTACACGAAGGACAGACATCATCGTAACAAAACTGAAAAGGACAACCATGATCGACGAGATGCCAATGACCACCAAAAGCAAAATCCCAACAGACCTAAGAGTAAAAAACAAAAACATAGTCTTAAGCGGGTGGCCAAGAGGCGCTAGGGACCTGAGGCCACTGGTCACTCATGAAACTGATGTGGCTATATTTAAAATTATACCATGGAAGGTGAAATCGACGGCGATCGATAGGGGTATGGGGGCGGTAATGCCACGACATATAGTGCTTGTGTCGAAGGACGCGATAAAAAAAATACACTTGCAATCGGCCCTGATCGAAGCAAAAGTCCCAATCAGCACAATCTCCCCAAACAAACCAACTACTATCTTCGTTAATACGACAGGGTCCACATAGACATTGTTGTCGCCATCCCTCCCAACGACGGACGCCCACAATTTTAGTGGCAATGATCTCCAAACAATCACGGGCTGTGAAATTGAGAATCTAGAGAAAAGAAAGAAAACACTCAATAAAAAACCATCATATATCAAAAATCGTGTCGTGTTTTAATAACAATAGGTACTACTACTAGTAAACTACAAAGACCATTCACGCAAACGATTGCTATCGACATAGTTTGTATCGTACGAGACATGAAGACGCGAACGGAGCCATTGTACGAAATGATAACATTCGACTTTAGGACAATGATGTTGGAAAGGGTTCAAATGTTGACCGCACGAAGCGACGGTCCGCAAACGACCTAAACGATCAAATTTAGGACAACCCGCATCTTCCAAGTTGAAACAAGGAATGTTCAAGTTCAATAACAGATTACGTTCCAAGATGCCTCCTTTGAAGCCTACGTAGGTCTTGGTGTCGGTCTTGCAACGAGCGTACATCCTTTGGACGTGGGTGGACAGATCGCAGTACAAGTACCAGTCCGGGGTTTCAGGATAATAGGTTAGACCATGAATATGATGACGGACGTAACGGGCCGTATATTGTTCTTTAGGTGTCAGTTTTTCGTAGGCAATCCAAGGATAATAATGGTACGAGCCACAGTAGCGTCCATCGTACGAACAATAACCCAATTCGCGAGGAATAAAGTCTTTACCACGACTGAATCCATCCAAATCAAGCACCAGACAAATCTTGTGCAAAGGGCTATGACGACCTAAGTCATTAGTATCTGTAGCGGTGGCGGTGGTGGTTTCCATGCTTTAGCGTTGCGTGACAGGAGTGGGATATCGAGCCACTGGAAGAACTTGCACTTTTGAAACTTGCAAGTCAAGAAAAAGCGATGGGGATTTTTCACCGATTGACTCTTGCCCAACTTGAGCTGAGGATACGGTTCGTAGGTGCAGAAACAAGTAAAGGGCACACTGATCTGTTGCTGGTCGGTTGGCGTCTCTTTATACTCTGCGTGCACACTGTCTGGCATGCGCATTAACCAATCATCGATGCGATCTTCACCACAGAAAAACACACAGGCTGCAATGGGACACCGATAGTAGGGCCAACCTGTATCGCGAGCTGTGTGATGAACCAATTCGGTCTGATGAAAAGGACAATACCGATTAGAAGAAGAAGAAGGTAAACGATGACCGTCCCTGTACAGGTCGATGATATCTTGAACGGCCTTGTCGTATTCTTCCACCACACACAACGAAGGTTCTGAAGGGACTGGCTGCGGTGGTGGTGGTGGCGGAATCAAAGGCACAGCTACTTCCACCGGATCAAAGTGTTGGTCGAGAGCGTGCTCTTCTAATTTGTCGCTCAGTAAGGTGTGCCGTCCACCATCACGTTGACGTTTTTGGCGGGCTGTTTCTCGTTCTAAAGAACGTTCAAACGATACACTACTCTTTCGTTTTTTGCTGCTCATGTCGACTCCAAAGGCTAGCACGCACTGAGGTGGTAGTGGTGTGCTAGGTCCCTATTTATACACTGGCTTTCCTACGATCGAGGGTCAGTGTTTTTTCCCATCACGAAGTGAACATGGACTTGGAGGTGATTCGTCAACGGTATCGTCAACCTACCAATCGTGGTAGTTTAGGAGGCATTGGCCGATTCGCTCGACGGAATCAAGTACCAGTGTCCCGCGTCAAACGAGCTTTGGAACGTGATGTAGCTTATACCTTGCACAAACCCGTACGTCGTACTTTTCCTACTTCCAAAGTGATGGTCATGGGTATGGATCATCAATGGGTAGCCGATCTGGTGGACATGCAGAAACTGAAACGTTACAACCGAGGCATACAATACCTATTAACCGTCGTCGATGCTTTATCCAAGTATGCGTGGGTCGAACCTCTCAAAGATAAATCGGGACCTAAAATGAAACAAGCATGGAGCCGTCTATTGAAGAAAGCAGCGCCCCGTAAACCTAGGCAATTACAAACCGATAAAGGAACCGAATTCTACAATGCTCCGTTACGAGCTTGGTTCAAACAACAACACATTCATCATTTCTCGACGGCAGGTGATGCTAAAGCGGGTCTAGTCGAACGATTCAATCGTACCTTGAAAGGACGCATGTACCGTTATTTTACAGCGGCCAATACGTTGAAATACATCGACGTGCTCCAAGAGTTAGTGGATGGATACAACAGTTCGTACCATCGAAGTATTGGAAAAGAGCCACAAGAAGTGACCAAACGCAACGAGAAACAGGTCTGGGACACCTTGTACGGTCCACACATACGTCGTCAACGCCAAGAACTCCAACGTCAACGACCCAAATTCAAGATCGGAGACCGCGTCCGAATCAGTCAAGCTGCACGACCGTTTAAGAAAGGGTATTTACCGCAATGGACCGAAGAAGTGTTCGAGGTAATCAAGATCGTGCCGGGTTGGCCCATCACCTATAAATTGAGGGAACTCGATGGAACGTCAATCGAAGGTACATTTTACAACCAAGAGCTTCAAAAAGTACACGTCGACGACCAGACCGTGTGGCGCATCGAGAAAATTCTAAGACGTCGCGGTAATCATTTGTTCGTGCAGTGGAAAGGTTGGCCTAAAAAATACAACAGTTGGATTCATAAACGGGACGTCGCCCCGACAACATGACCAACAACGATCAATTTTTTCTGACCTTGCCCAGCACCGCCTCCACCGACGAGTTTCCAGCCAACCAGGACAACAATTTCAAAGTGCGACTGGTCCAGCCGGGACTCATCCTGCAAGGCAACCGATGGAAAGTAGCTCTGAGTGCCGTCACCTTACCGGACACCACCGAAAATATCGTAGATCGCTTAGGCTATGGGGATCTCTCTCTACCCGATGGAGAGAAATTGGCCGACAGTGCTTTAAGTACCACCAATGTGTTTTACATCAAGGCCATCACGATTGACAGTAAAGGCAGATGGACCTCCACAACACCTATAAGCATTCATCAAAAGGACATTCAAACCTATACAACGTCCACCGGTGAAGCCTTCATGATATCGGTCATCAATACTCTCGTCCACAGTTTCACGGAACAATTGAAAGAAGCCAAGGCATTTTTGAAAGATACCACGACCAGCAAGAGAACCGTACCGACGTTATCGACCCGAACTGTAGGCAATTCCATAGACATCGTCTTGGACAACAGTAACCTGTACATACCTACTTCCAGTGAGCGATCAATCTTGGCAATTCGTACAGATTTGGCCCTCAAGATGGAATGGTTAAAGTATGATAGTACCAATGGGTACCAATTAGGGTCCAATCTGGTAGCCGAAGACATTGGAGGAGCTACCACCACCGACAGTAACTTTCTAAAGGATTTTATCGATCCTACCTCCAGTACTACTATTTTATTGTTCAAAGTCATCAACAAGATGATGTGTTTGTGTCCCGTGTACAACTGGTGCTTCACCAATTTGAATGTAGCCTTTGATCAAATGCGAGGATCTCCAGCCCGCACCTTGATGGTGTACAGCGACGTGGCCGCCGGCAACATCGTGGGCGATCAAATCACCGATCTGTTACGCGAAGTCCCCTACAATAGCAAAGACAAAGGTACCATGTACGTGGAACCAGTACACTTGCAGTTCAAACCCATCCGCAGCAACATCATGGAAACCATCACCGTCCAATTCAGCGAACAGAATGGTCAGTTGGTGAAATTCGACAGCAGTCAACCCACCACCGTCACCTTGCTGTTCAAGAACGATGTATAAAAAGCCCAAGACCGCGAGAATAAAAAAAGACTACAACGTCACACCATGACAAACAACGATCAATTTTACTTGACCTTGCCCAGCACGGCTTCCAATGATGAATTCCCTACCAACCAGAACAACAATTTCAAAGTCCGACTGGTCAAGCCAGGTCTCATCCTGCAAGGAAATCGTTGGAAAGTGGCTATGAGTGGAGTCACTTTACCGGACACCACCGAAAATATCGTAGATCGCTTGGGCTATGGGGATCTACCTCTACCGGACAGCGACAAGTTTAGCGATGCCATGTTACCCAGAGCGCCTCTATTTGCATTCAACATAGTCAAATACAATGCCGCCAATGGAATTGCCTGGGTACCTAATAGACAGACGATCATGCAAAACGATATGACGCAAGCCTTTTCGGTCGACACGGGTGAAACCTTCATGATATCCGTGGCCAATATGATATCCAGACGAATCGTAGAAGCCATGAACAAGCCAGGAGATACTGTCATTCGCACCAGTGGAGATAGAACGATGCCCTACTTCCAAACCCTATCGAAAGGTAGCATGGTGTGCGTCAAACTGAATTATACCGATATATCGGTCACCAGTGCATTAGCATCCTCTAGACCCTTACTGCAAATACGCACAGATCTAGCCCTCAAGATGGGATGGCTTTACTACGACACCACAACCTCAAGTTACAGTTTGGGCACGAACCTGACACCTGAGTTGATTGACGGCAAAGTCACGTCCCATTCGAATGTCACCGAAGGTTTTAACCAGAGCGGTACCCTGACACCCTTTCTGATCACCCGCAAATATCTTGAACTGTGTCCGGCCTATCACTGGGTGTTCAACAATCTGAATGCAGCCTACAACAAGTTACGAGGATCACCAGCCCGTACCTTGATGGTGTACAGTGACGTGGTAGCTGGTAACATCGTAGGTGATCAAATCACCGATCTGTTACGCGAAGTCCCCTACAAACGCCAAGACAAAGGTACCATGTACGTGGAACCAGTACACTTGCAATTCAAACCCATTCGCAGCAACATCATGGAAACCATCACCGTCCAGTTCAGCGAACAGAATGGTCAATTGGTGAAATTCGACAGCAGTCAGCCCACCACCGTCACCTTGCTGTTCAAGAACGATATATAAAAAGACAGGAATAAAACAGCAAGTACAATTGATCCAAGTCAGCATCATGCGAGGAGGTAGTTTACGCCGTTGGTCTCAACAAGGACGAGGATGGTCGGACGATTTGGCGATGGCTGGAGCCAAAGAAACGTTACGAGGCATCGACATCAATCGCTTGATTCGTCAAGGGTTAGACGAAGGACCTCAAAGCATCGACACCCAAGCCGTCAAAGCCGAGGCCAAGCAACACTTTAAAAAGGGCGTCAAACGTGAACTGAAACGAAAAGTCAGCAACTCGTTGCCGGGAAGAGTGGTCAAGAAAACCAAACGAACTGTGACCAGTATTCCTAGAGGTATAGGTCGCAAGACACGCGACATCTTTGGTTAAACACAAAATGGTCAACTTTCGTCCTAACATTCCCAATCGTCCACGTCTGTACCGAGCTCCTCGCGGTATGAAAGGACGAGGAGCGTTACTACGAGCCATCTGGGGTCAACAACCTTTGGGGATCAATCCTCACATGAGAGGACGAGGACTCCAACGTATAAAAAAGAGACGTCGTCCACGCCGAGCAGTTCATTCACGTCGTCGTCGTCGAAGAACGAGATAATTAACGATGGAGGTCAGCAGCACACCCGGATCGTCAGCTACCGTCAGCAACAAACTTCAATTGTTTCAGATTCCACCCACCGACATGTCCATGAAAGAAAAACGGTTTCTGGAATTTGGACCTACCTCGGACAACATCACCCCCGTCGAATTCGTCATTCAAGCCTCTGACATGTTGGTCGACATGACCCGCTCCTACTTCGAGGCCAAAGTCAGGTTCAAGGATGGCTCCGATGATAGCAATATCGCAACAGGGGATAAACTATTTCCTACCATCAATCTGATACACACCATGATCAAACAGTTTACCGTGCAATGGAATGGAGTCCTCCTCAACCCTCAGACCGACACCTATGCCTTGCGAGCGTATATGGCCACTGTATTGAATTACACGGCCCAAGAAGCCAGTACCTTGTTAGCACCCGAAGGATGGTGGTCCCCCGAACAGAGCACAGGCTTCGTTCCCTTGGACGCTCCTCAAAAATTGGATGCCGATAACATCAAATATGATACCTCTGGTGCAGGTGTTCATGCCAATTACGCAGCACTCCCTGCTGAACAGAAAGCCTTCGTGTTAGGTAGTTTCAGAGAAAAAGAAAAGTTTGAAGGAGGCAAATGGAACGCGTTTTACTTCAAGCCCATGCACGAGATCTTCCACAGTGGTCAATTGATGCCACCAGGCATCGAACAAAAGTTTCAATTCACCTTCCAAAATCCAGAGTATTACTTCAATGGCCCCACAGCCCAAACCAAAGTCAGCGCTTTGCACAAAGACGATTTCAGCATCAAGTTCCACATGTGTGTAGTGATGGTGGATCCTCCCCTGTACAAGAAAATCAGCGCCGCCCGTCATACCAATCGTCAAAGTGTCAAGATGGCCACTACCCGCAGCGAGCTCCGAGTGTTTACCTTGCCAGCGTACGCGATTTCAACGAAGGCAATTTATTTCAAGGACGTATTCCACAACGCATGATGGTAGGCTTACTGCATCCCAATGCCTTCAATGGTCACGCCCAGTACCACCCCTTTGCCTTTCAAAAGTTCGGTGTCCAAAGCATCTAACAATTGATTCATGGTGAAGAATATCCGTACAAGACCTTGGAATTGGTGCACAACACGGGTGAAAAAGATATGGCAGGGTACTATCGGTTTCTAGACGCCGGTGGATTCTTAGCCAGAGGTGAAGCCCCCATGATCACACCTGGTATGTGGGGAACCGACTTTCTGAAAACGGCACAAACCGAACATGGTTGCACGTTGTTTGCGTGGGACAATACAGCCAACGGTCTGGTGGATGGACCGATGCTGAACCTCAAGATGAGAGGAGACGTTCGATTGATATTTACCTTGGGTGCCAACAAAACACATGCTATAAATGTGTGCATCTTTGCCCAGTTTGAAGGAGTGTTAGCCGCCGACCCCAACGGAGCTATTCTCTACGACATTTACAGTTAAAAAGAAAAAACAGAAAAATGGAAATGGAAGCCCTGAGTACCAAACATTTGGAAACATTGGCTCGTAGTATACATAGTCTGGAACCCTACTTCAAAGGGGTCTTTGCAGCCGATACACTACCCAAAAACCCAAAGCATCGCAAACCTCAAGCCTATATCGTCAACACAGACCCTCATCATCGGGCTGGCCGTCATTGGATCGCCTTGTGGACCGACGATCATGTGTGTCAAGTCATGGACAGTTACGGATTACCTTTGGCCACCCATCAAACGCCACATTTACAAACCTGGTTACGCCGTCATTGGGACGTCGTGGAAAGCAATACGCAAAGTTTACAAGCCTTGAACAGTGCTACCTGTGGACATTATGCCTTAAAATTTCTAGTAGAACGTAGTCGAGGACGAACGTAGTCGTCAGTTTCTAAGTCAATTTCATACCTATGATTACGTGACGAACGATCGGGTAGTAGCACGATGGATGCAACAACACATGGAACGTCAAGTTATAAGTTAAAAATACTTTATTCCTTATCGTAAACAAGTAGAGACAATGACTAGGTCGATATAGTCTTTGTAGTGGAAACGAATATGACAATAATGACGATGCTCGATATAGTTCCAACGAGCATAAGGATAACCACTCTGTTCGTGCCACCAATTGCCACTATAGATAAACGGTTGGACTGGTCCGCGATTAAAAGGTTCATTAAGAAGTCGACAAATCTAAGAAAAAAAATGTGATACAATAAAAAAATAGTGATGAATCAATAAAAGCTATGTATAAAACAAAATCCAATGGTTTGTTATTTTGATGCGTGTATAATGTCCATGTCCATCTTGGGCATAACACTCGGGAAACGCACGAGCAAATGTTCCAGGGAGTTCGTTATGATCTCGTATAGGGGCCAGGCTGATACGTGTCAACTAAAAAGAAAAATTACAATATGGTATAATAAACGAGATCGGGTCTATAGTCAATGTCAATATAATGATGATGATAAGGACCATCGGGATCGTCAGGGTACCAACAACTCGAGTCAGGAAACTTGTTATACCGAAGGACAATGGATGGCATTCGAGAACCCAACACCATGGGATCAAGGGCCACCTAAAAAAAAACATATAAAAATGAAAAAAACATCCATTATCCCAAACTCAATATGGTCTTCTTCCAGATACCATCTAGTATTTTAGTGGCTGGACCTTCAGGATCCGGTAAAACGGTCTTTGTCAGTCGACTGTTAGAAGACCCTCATCATTATTTCGATCCCAAGTTACCACTCAACATTCATTATTGTTATGGGGTTTGGCAAGTGGCCTTTTCCCCTCTACAACAACGAGGTGTCAAGTTTCACGAAGGATTACCTCAAAAAACTGAATTAGAAACATGGTTTGCCCCTAGACAGGGTGGATTACTGATCATGGACGATCTGATGGATGAAGGAGGAAACGATAAACGAGTATTGGATCTGTTTACCAAAGACTCCCATCACCGTAACATCACGGTCATCTACCTCTTGCAAGATTTATTTCCACCGGGCAAGTATGCCAAAACCATCTCGCGCAATGCGCATTACATTGTGGTCTTTAAAAATCCACGCGATCAAACAGGCATCCGTGTCTTGTTTCAACAAATGTTTCCCACCTATTGGCGACAGGCCCTGGAAGTATATATGAAAGCCACCGACCGTCCTTTTGGGTATTTGATGATCGACTTGCATCCAGCCACATCGGACACGTATCGATTGTTTACCAACTTGTTAAAAGGAGAAGGTTGGACCCACACGTATCGTCGACACCAGAAAAACGATTGATGAGTCAACGTCGTCCTAGTGTTGAACAACGGTGGGCCCGCGACCAGGCTCGACAACAACGTCAATCGACACCTCGTCCAGCTGCGTTTCAATTAAGTGACCGAGCCGACCAACTCGCACAGTTCGAACAGCAGATGGCTAATCCTTCAATGTCGGAGTTATTTGCGGCGGCAGCCGGTCAACTTGGGTCGCCCTTTGTGAGCGAAGAAGACACCTTTATGCCTCAACCTCCTCTTCGACCCTCACCACAACCACGCCGAACATCAACCCCAAGAACAACACCTACTCGTACCAATGTAGGTGTAGGGGGTGCTTCAGCTCGTAGTATCAACAATGAACCATGGATGGATGATCTGTATCAATATATCGATAGGTCTGATTTCTTGAATGAGATTGCACAACCAACAACAACAACCATCGATCCCTCGCAAGCTCAAGCTATGGGAATGACTACAGTCATCGATTCCTCGCAACCACAAGATACAGGATTGACGACAATAGGACCAGCTGGACCCTCGACAGCTCCTGTCATTTCGTACACCGATGCTGCAGCAGGAGGTGGAGATGGTGATGGAGATGGAGATGGTGATGGAGATGGTGGTGGTGGAGATAGTAGTAGCAATAGTTCGAGACGCCGTCGAGAGGATGACAACGAACACTTGAATCGTGTGCGACGACAATTGCATGAGGACATCACAGGACGTGTACGAGGGAGTAACATTCAATCCGTGACGCATACCGATACCGTCACCACAGTATATAAAGATGGAAGAAACCCTCAAGTAAGAAGAACGTCAACCCGTACGTCAGGAGGACAAGCTGTTCCACCTACCCGAGTCAACCGAAGAAGAAGAAGAAGAAGAAGAAGTGCCCGTTCATCTACATCGTAACAGAAAAAAATGCTAGAGGCTAAAGAGTATAGCCAGTACCATTGCTTGTGGTGGTGTCATCGCCGTCATTATACTATTCTTCGTCATCGCAAATGGTGTCTGACGATTCTGGCGTTGACCCTAGTGACCCTGGGAGTGATCTTAGGTCCTGTTCTAAACAATGTATGGATTCTAGGAAGTCTGAATCTAGTGGCCACGGTCATCAAAGGGTTCTTGGACATTCGACGTTACGACAGTGCCATCGACATGAGCCAGTTTGCCTATACCACCTACGCCAAATTTCTAACACCACATGCTACCTTTAACATCAGTGACCTCGTCTGTACCCATCATTTATTGTTGCATGTCGTCCCCGTCATTCCCCAACGACTTCGACAACAATACAAGGATCTCGATCCCTCCTTGTTGACCCTGGAATGGGTAGATGGTATAAAAGGTGACACCCCATCACCAGTATAAAAGAGAGACGTCATGGCCCGTCTACGCAAACGTCGCACCGTAAGAAGACGAAGAAGAAGACAACGAACTGCGCGTCCTAAACTAAGTGTGTCGTCCATACAATTGCAACGTGGTCCTCAAGGTAGTATTCACATTTTACCTCGACGTCCAGGTCAACAGGGACGAGGCATCTTAAAAGATATTTGGAACGGATTGAAAAGTATATTTGGACTTTAAAGATGGTCCGCCGACGACGCCGACGACAACCCAAACGCCGTTCGCATGTCCGACGACGACGTAGTCAACGTGGAGGAAACTTACGACGTTACATTCCTCCCCGTCTTCGTTCTCAAAAAGGTCGTGGGTTAGGTGCCATTCTAACGGGATTGAGTTTGATTCCTATGGTCAAACCTTTACTCAAGTCCTTGTAAAAAACAAAACAACATAAATAGCCAACAAGCCACGTATAAAAAGCAACTTCACCATGCCCCGACGACGTCACATCTCCCACCGAGCCTTACTTCGTCAACAACGAGGAGCCGGTTTTGCCAACCTGTTACGATTTCTACCCAAAGTGCTCAAAAGTGTTAGCCGTGTAGGTCGAAGCATCGCCCGGACCGGTCGACGAACACTCACCCGACAACGTCCAACCCTCGCTCGTCAAGCCCGAACCTTGAGCAAACGTGCTAAGAAACTTGCCACCAAAAAGAATTTGAAACGTCTAGGAAAAACAGCCGCTGTCGCTGCGGCTACAGGAGCCATCAGTGGAGGCACATCGCATTTGGCCCGTCGTTTGTTATCGCCCAAAAGACGCCATGACCAAGAAGACTAAAACGTATCCTAGCCCTCGATTGGCCCGTCAAGCTCCCTTCTTAGAAAGTTTGATGCGCGTCCACAGCCTTCCTCGTCAGCGTCAACAAATGTTACAACATGCCAATACCGATCAAATCAATGCCATCACCGAAGTGGTCATGAACATGTTAAAGAACAATATTCCTCTCGATCCACCCTTGATGGCCCGACTCCGCAAGTATAAAGGTCCTTTACGGCAAGTCGGACGACCAAGAGAATCGATTCGTCGACGACGTCACATCTTATTATCTCAAAAAGGAAAAGGATTTTGGCAAGGGTGGCGCGATCTGTGCCAGTGTGTGGTGTAACAAAAAATGGAAGAAATGATCATCCTTCCCAAGAAAGAATTACTTCAAGATATTGCCTTTTACAACGGAGAACTCACAGGCAATGCCTGGTTGAATCGAGCCGGTCAAGTGGCAGCCGCCAAGAAACGGGTATTGAAAGACCCCATCCTCACCGATGAGGAAATCGTCCAAAAAGTCAAACCGTTGAGTCGACAAGTGATGAATGCTAATAAAAAGTTACGTCAAATTCCTAATGTGAATGATGAAGGAGGAGGAGGAGGAGGAGACGACGAAGATTTAGTCACCACCAATGTCGAAAAATGGTTACGTCGTTTGGCCACCAGCATTTCACCCTCCAAGACACCAGGAAAGAGTATCCCTCGAACTACACCGGGAACCGATACACCTCTCGCTCGACCTATTCCTAAACCACGTACTCGACATATCATTCCATCTACCCCTGAGACAGATTGGGAAGCCCAAGGAGCACGACCCAAACGAACACCTCAACGTCTCAAACCATTGACACCCACAACGTTTCGAGAGGCGTCGTCAGCTAAACCCCAAACACCCAAGTCTCTTCGGCAATCTATCGTGGAAGGAGCACTAAAAAATGTTTTGGGAAACCAACAAGAAACACCTAAACTACGTGAGCGATTAAGTTCCCGTCAACAAAAAGGTAAAGGGTTGGTGTCCCGTCCCTATAAAAAGAAGAAGGTGACCCAGTGGATAACCCTTTAATCACTATGGGGCGCAAGCGTCGTCGACCCCTCAAACCATCGCGTCTATCGACAAAGAAACGACATCGCGGACGTGGACTCGATATACAACGTCTTTTGGAAAAAACAGGACGAGAGTATCATTTGCCAGGCTATCAATACATGGGACCCGGCACCAAACTCAAGAAACGATTAGCCCGTGGCGATACAGGCATCAATCGTTTGGATCGCATTGCCAAGGAACACGACATCGATTACAGCCATTCGAGAACACTGCGAGACAAACATCAAGCCGATCGTAAAATGATTCAAGCCATTACCAAGTTACCGGGCAAGAAAACGAACACTGAACAAATAATCAAGAAAGTCATGCAAGCCAAAGTTGGATTAAATCTGTGACATGTTTATTTTAACAAGTAAAAAACAATATACTATGTACAAACAATAGATTATAGTCTTGTATTTACACCATACTATGTACATTAGAACATGAAAACGAACGTTTAGCTAAAACAGACAACGAAAATAGTGATAATGCCTACTACACTGGTTATTAATACAAATAAAACATGAGCGTCAGTGTAAACACGAGTCACTTGTGGTTCCTCTAGTTGTATAAATGAAAAAAGCAACAGAACGCTAATTCCTATTATATTTGGACATTCACGATGTATTTCTTGTTGTATCGTAACACTAAAATCATGTGTTGTAAAAAGAACATGGTATGAAAATAAAATCTATATTATAATAACGATCTTGTGGTGGATAGGTTTTGGAATCACATCGTCCAAAATACGCACTACACAAAGCTCCTCGGTCGCAAAACAGATACGGATGATAGGATCTAAACAGAATCTACAACAAAAGACACATCGTGATTACAAATACTCCTGTATATCATATTTATAAAAATTATAGGCTCGGTAGGAATTCACACGTATTTTGTCATGAAAGAGTCTTTGCATGTTGTCTATCCTGTCACCCAAGCACGTCACGAACAAGAGACAACAAGGATGGACAACCTTGTATAGAAAAAGAAAATCATTTTAAATAGACCGAAACAATCTATCGACCCAATACGTATGTACATCATACCGGCAATCAAAGAAATTATGACTAGTAATAAATCCATTTGGATATATTTCATGAAATATATAGGAAACATCGTCAATCTTGGTACCCAGACATGGTTGGTAAATAGGAATGGCTTCGTGCATGACCTTTTGTGTATAAAAAACAGAGTATTACGTGTGGAAATAGTGATAACGTGTAATCTCGTATCGATAATCGCGATACCAATATTTATTGAGATAAACGAAGTATTGATATGTATATAACGTATCGATGATCTCATCTCCCAAACACAGAACCGTTCCAGGGGTTTCCTGATGCATGATCTACAATAACAAATAACAAGAGACGGTCACAAGGGATCTCTTGATCATCTCTGAGTCGTGGAACAGTGCCAGGGGTCTCCTGATCAAACTATATGGATATAATTATGAAACATATCATCATAACTTAGGATCAGATCGATCATGTGATACACTATAATATCACCATAATAATAATCAGGTATAAATCTATAGAAACCATATCTCTGATGTTGTTCGATACAACGTCCTAAACAAATATCCTTGTGTGACGCTTGTACCTTTTTTTTGGAAAAAACAAAAAAAAACGCTATTACCAACTTTTAAACATAATGTCGTAAGACCCTCGATGTTGGTATCTAGATATGGAAACACGAAGCCTTACGGTAGTTCCAATACCAATTTAAATTGTAGGTATATTTTTTGAATTGAGACGACAAAAACAAATTCTCGCCATGATAAAATTGAAAATCGGCAATCTTGGTGCCCAGACAGGGTAGAAGTCGCATAGGATGAGGGACTTGATGTGTCACCTATTTTTTAACAAAACATTACATTCGATCAAAAAAAGTTTATACCCAAATAATCGAGATACCAATCGATCGATCTATACACTATGATATCATCGGCATAACTATCAGCTATAAAACTATGTTGACAATACCGACAACAATGTTCTATACAGCGTCCTAAACAAGCAGCCTTGTACGTGGTAGAATGTACCTTTTGGAAACAAAAAAGAACCAACTTAATCGTAATACATCCAATACGGATGATCCCATCGTATAAAATCGTGATGATGACTAGCCCATTTACAACATTTCCAAAAGCCATAATAATAACAAATACTCTTCCAACCATAACAGTTAAAGGCGATCTATAACATTGGGAAAAACAAATGTGTCTCATTGCAGAGTACAACTATCTACATAAGTTCCTAAAAACAACGTGATATCAGTAGGGTACGTCCTTCCTTCTTGAAAAGAATAGACGCGCGACTTCAAATGTCGTTCGATACACGTTCCTAGACAAGGCTCCTCGTTTTGGAGTTGTACCTCAAACATAAAGACAATAGAAAAGTATGTGTCATTTTATGATCGCCACAAACATTTCGTACAACAAAAGGGTTCTTTAATTAAACAACAGGTCGGTTTTTCCGTTCGGTGTATATGTTCGTAGCGATACCATTCCGTTAGATTGGCCCACCATACAATGGCACGTACCTAACGACTCAAACAGACATTATTTGTTTTTTAATCGATACGTCCTCGAATTTAACCTGGGTCTATGATCTTTTTTGTTTTATTGTCGTTATTCGGGCCAGGAACGTAGTTCCCTACCTAGATGACGAAAAAGAAGAGGAATCACAAACAGATGGCGAGCTAGAGGTAGGTCCGACCAACCCCCTATACAATAAGTGCCATCGATGTGATTGACAAAATAGGTTAACGACAACCGACCTTGTGCAAATAAAAAATGCCACTTTAGCCGATCTGGCCATTGGGGCATGGGCACAACGACACGATCTCGATCATCTGTCGTGTACATAGAGCAAGGCCCACATAAGCACCATTGCATGTATGGACGTCGGGTATACCGATTATCCAGTCTCTGTTCGATAAACTCTAACAGATAACGAACATCACCTCCTAATATCTGTCGAAAAATAAATAAAACAATCAACATCACTACATCACCAAGGGACACGTGGGAGTATCGTCCCAATACTCCCAGGTTAAATCTATGTAATAATCGTCCACGTGATACGATAATGGCTCTAATTGTCTCTGGTATGATTGCCACTGCATCATCTCTAAGCCCCTACACCAAAACTCTATGCCAAGATAAGGGTACCACTAGAACGGAAAAGACGACACCGTCACCAAAAGAAAACTATAAACAACACAAGGACTAGTTCTATAACAATACGGAACATTTTACTCGGTCGTTCTAGGGATGAGGGTTGACAGCTACGACGAATGATAAACGTGGTGATAAATACACCACGAACTTGACGCTCGATGTCATGGAGATGATAGTGTCGTTCATTGGACCCTCGCATGACCATCTAAATAAAAAAAGTCCATAACCTAGATTACATTCGAGGACACGGAACATGTGTTATAAGCGGTAACGAATAGGACAGGACTATTGATGGTTGATATTGTACAGTATATGTATGATATTGCATGACAATGGACACAATATGACGGTGCCATGTAGGAAGTCCCCAACAGATCTATCGTAAAAATGAACACAAAAAATCGTCATAGACGTAGGTTTGAGGAGCGGACGACCTCGCACCGATTAGGATATCGTTCGAGCCACAACACTACGTCGAGCCGAAACATGTCTGACAAAATCAATTGATGACATCCCATACACCAGTCATTTAAAATCGGATTAGGTCTCCACTACAACATAAAAAAACGATACATTATCCTTACGAGGAAACATAATCCCAACACGTTTCAAAATTTGGTCTAAAAGATAATCACTGTCTAATCGTGTCCATCGCTGGACGATGATCTATACATAACCTTGACACCATTCTCTTTCGGTTGGTGTGGGATACCACTACAATAAAAAACAACATCACTCCATGTCCTTACAGTAGACAATATAAGGTACTCTATTACATATGAAATAAATGTGTCGATGGTAATACGTTTCCCACGCAAAATCGAAGATTCGATGTTCCCAACCAACTATGACCTACGACACAACAGTAATGGAGCAAATTTCAACTTCTTCCCACCAATCTAAACACCAAATTAAGGGCCTCAGATTAATGTAATCTATGATATGATAGTGAATGGCGTCCCAAAAGCCCCATCTCCTAACGATCTAAAAAACAAAACGAGTCATTACAATTCCATTTGCTCCCACATAAACGAGTCATCAGGACAATATGAATACTCTTTCAACCATCGTCCCCCAAACATGTCACTATAAAAAATGTCTTCCAAGTGTCTATGACTTGATGGTGTTTGAGTCCACGTCATCTAAATGAAAAAACATATCTAATATTTCATAAAGGCCATATCATTACACCCTGTCCTGGACGTCGTCCATTCCCAACGATGTAAGTAGACATTAAAATATCTATCTACATTATGGACATGACAATATAAATCTTTCGTTCGTTTCCTGGTTTGCCATCGATTTAGAATCTATAACAGAACAAACAACCATGATCTACAGCATGTCATCGATTCATTTTGTTTTTCTTTTTTACAATAATTTCCACAAATTGGCTAAACATGCCCGACACACAAAGGTATACACGTGGACCTACAACATAATCACATTCAAAAGTCCATCAGAGGTACTCTATTATTAACAATATAGGGTGCAATCAAGTGCCAGCCCTGTACACAGGTATAACATGTCCCAAAATATCCAAGACTACTCACCGTTCCGTGTCTCGCACACCGAGGGAGCGTGTCCAACTCGGCGTGCAGGGCTTGGATGGCTGGGTGACCACCATACGTCCGGGCACATGCCATCTCCACTTCGGGAGCCATTGTTGCCAATGTCTCCCGGCAGATTTTAGGATCAACTGTGCCACGGGTGACTGATCGAACGTCAGCCAACAGTGAAGAGGTAAGAGGGTCTTGAAGTTTAGATAGAGTGTCAGCCAAAGAAGTTATTGAGGGGTGTCCGTTGTCATTTCCATGTGAAGTTCCGGGTTCGTCAGGGTTCACTAGCATAGATCAAACACACAACATCATCAGTTTTTTCAAAAACTTTTTTATTTGTTAACAAAATAATAATGATCACCAAAATAATAATTAAAAAATCATCTGCAAAATACACTGTAGGAACACTAAATTTTTGATATTCTTTCAGTTCGATTTTTTTCTTTTGTACTCTTATCTCTTCAAAGACCTCAGCAAACTTACATTTCTGTTTCTTGGCCGGGGCTGACACGTCGGCCTCCGCATCTATATCATCTCCTTCCACTACAATACAAATAAAACAACAGAATTAGAAAACCCAACATCCAGTATCTCATGATCTCAAATCACTTACAAGGTGGCATCGGTATCTCCTCATCTTCATCTTCTTCAACAGTCACTGTAAGAAAAAGAGAGACAGATATCGTTCAGTTTTTGACATACAAAAAATGACTTTTTTCTTTTCTCCTATCACCCCAAAAAAATATTACTTACTGTTTCGCGAAATGTAGGCACATAATTGTGCCTGGAGACTTGAGGGTCCCCGAGCGGTTGGTTCTTGGTGTTGTTGTTGTTGGTTCTGGGGGTTCTGGAGAACCCAACGAGCGGCCACTTTCTTACCATTGATGATAGTGGCTTCTGCCACTTTGGTCCATTGCTGGGCCACTCTATTGATGGTGGGTAAAGGGTTCTCCAGAACCCAGTTTGCTGCGATGAGGCATAGACGAATGGCCAGATACGACCATTCGCTCGGATGGAGCTGACAGTAAGCACATTCGTGGCTGGCAAACTGCACAGCGTCGGATACGATCTTGGAAACTTGTTGTTCTTCCATTTTCAAATAGTTTGAAATAAATTATTTGGATACACAAAATACTTCTGAATTGCTCACACTAGTGATACAAAGTTTTCCCTGTAGCTAATGGCAAGTGGGCAAGCTCTGGGGACTCTGGACTTATATAGACCCCGAAATGGTCTTTTGGAGGGATACTCCCCCATCCCCCATGTTCATCCAAACCCGTTTAAACCGGTTTATTTTCCCGCTCTTTTTTCAAATCCTAGAGTATATAAGAAGTGACTTCAGGTCATGTCGATGCTTAGTTTGATATTGTACTTACCAACCACAGAGCTCTTGTACAGAAAAAACGATGTCTTTCGACTACGATATGGAACAAGACGATGATTCCTTGTTATGTCACGCTTTAGATGAGTTCGAAGAAGAACAGGCGCTCCAGTCAGCCTACGATGAGCATCAAGAACAAGATCAAGAACAGATTGGAGGGGGTGAACCCTTCTTACCTTTACCACCCTTGTACGACGTCCCTGTGGACCCATTGTGTCATCGCCGTTCTCAACGTTTGGGCGTCGATGAAGAAGTGGCCCGCATTCATCTCGCCAACAATTCGGACGTACGCCCTGATGCGCGATATTTGATCCTCGATCAATTGATCTTGGCTCTTTTGACTGCTGTCAGAGACCTGTTGTCCCATTACCCTGACTTAAAAGATGACGATCACCTGTATGTCACCCTTGGGTCTAATCTCTTAGATCATGCCTTCGATAGGTGGGGTGTTCGCGTCCGCGATTGGCGTCGTATGGACAAACCCCCAGAACAACGTGTGGCCACATTATTAGAAAACTTGGCTCGTCTATTGAATTCCAATGAACAGTTTCGTATCGACGATTCGTTTCACATAAGTTTGGTGGTGGTGCGCGCCGCTCCTCGTGGAGGGGGTGGTGGACGCAAGAACAAACATTTTCCTGGTAAAGTCCCAGCCACCCAGTTCCGTGTCGATAAACGATTCATTATTGAAGTCATCAAGGATCCTCGTCATCCCCGCGAACGCAATTGTTGTGCTCGCGCGTTACTGATCGGTATCAAGAAACACGAACTATCTCACAACCAACATCACGATCGGTATCAAGAAACACGAACTATCTCACAACCAACATCACGATCGCTATCAAGACCCAAGAGGGCAACGCAGTCTTCGTTTTCGTAATGAAGCCCTGGCCCTGCAACGCCGAGCAGGCATCGACGTCACCACCTGTTGTGGTGGCGACGAACTCAAACAATTTGCAGTCTCGTTACCCGACTACACCATCGTCGTCATCGATGCCAACCAGTGCCACGAATGTTATCGTTACGGTACTGGTCCTCAAGTACTGGGTCTGTACCATCTGAATGGCCATTACGATGCCATCACCAACATCCCGTCCATCTTCCGTAAAAATCATTATTGCTGGCATTGCCTTCGTGCTTACGATCATAAGGGTCAACACGCCTGCAAAGTCAACAAAGATCATTGTCCTCGTTGTCGGCAAGATAGCTGTGCCGATCACCTCTACCATCGACAGCACGACGACGACCAGACCCGTCATCGTACTTGTGAACGATGCAGACGTACATTTTTTGGAGACACCTGTTTCCATCGCCATCAGACTCGTGACATTAAAGGTGATGAAGTTACCGATCCCGCCAAGACCGTCTGCCGCACCGTCTATCCTTGTCGCGATTGTGGTAAACTCGTCAATCGATCCGCTAGAGACAAACATCATCAATGTTATCATGCCTCTTGTCCAGCTTGTAAGACCGTCTGCGACCTGCGTACACATCCCTGTTATTTGCAGACGTATGACCAAGACCAACGTCGCCATCATAAAAAAGCCCAAGACCGCGAGAATGCTCGAGCTGCTCGGGCCAACGAAGCGCCTCGTATCTTACCACCCCCACTCACCAAAGACGACGAGGAAGACGATACCAATCTCTACGTCTTCTTCGACATCGAGGCCATGCAAGTCCCCGACGAACGTGGCATTTCTCATCACGTACCCAATTTAGTCGTGGCCGAAACCCATCAGAGCGATCAGTCTCACCATTGGAAAGGCGACGATTGCATCGAGGGGTTTTGTACGTGGCTCATGTCTCTGGCCAACCGTTTAGCCGAGGCCGACCAGGATAATCGCATGGAGGAGGAGGAGAATGATGATGATGATGGTGATCGTGCTCCTGACGATCGTCCAGCCAGTCGTCAAGTGGTGGTCGTAGCTCATAATTTCCAGGGCTACGACTCGTACCCCATCTTACATTATTTTCATAAGAACTGTATCGACACCGAACAACTTCGTAATGGTGGTAAAGTCCTGCACGTCGCCGTGGGCAAACATCTCCGGTTCATCGACTCCATGTCCTTCTTGCCCATGGCCTTAGCTTCCTTCACCGACACCTTTGGTCTCACCGCGCTTAAAGGTTACTTCCCTCACTTCTTCAACACTCCAGAAAACCAAACGTATGAAGGCCCTTTACCACCACGCGATTCCTATGGACCCGACCAAATGTCAGCGAAGCGTCTCGAGAAATTCGACGAATGGTACGCCAAGGAATTGCGTAAGACTCCATCTGTCGTCTTCCATTTACAGAAAGAACTCCTTGCCTATTGCCAAGACGATGTACGTCTGTTAAAAGCCGGCTGTCTGCACTTTGCCTCTCACTTTCGTGCCATGGCTAAATTTTCACCCTTCAAGAAAGTGACCATCGCCTCAGCTTGTAATTACGATCTTCGACGCAACCGTCTGGCCGAAAACACCATCGCTTCGGAACCCGTGCATGGTTGGAGACCTCATACTAATCATTCGCACGTGGCCCTGGAATGGCTGATGTACCTGGAACGACACGTCCTTTATCGTCCTCTCCAGCATGCCCGTAGCCAAGAAGGGGAAAAGAAGATCAAATTAGGCCGTCACACTTATTCCGTCGACGGGTACGATCCTGTCACCAACACCGTCTACGAGTTTTACGGGTGTTTCTGGCACGGCTGTCCTACCTGTTATCCGCAAAGGACCGAACCCCATCAAGCCTTGTATGGTCGCAGCATGGCCGATGCTCACATCGCCACTGAACAACGCGAGCGTCAGCTACGTGATGCTCGATACAATGTGGAAAAAAAGTGGGAATGTCAGTGGCAGCTTGAAAAAAACCAAAACCCTGACCTCGCTCGTCTAGTCTCGAGTTTCAACCTACAGCCTCCTCTCGACCCTCGCCATGCTTTCTTCGGTGGACGTACCAATGCTGTTCGTCTGTACGCCACGCCACCTCCTGGGCAACGTATCCTGTATTACGACTACACGTCTTTGTATCCCTGGGTCAACAAAACCAAAGAATATCCTATCGGCCATCCTACCATCCTCAACAATCCACCTCGTCTGAACCTTGACCAGTATTTTGGCCTGATCAAATGTACCGTGGTTCCTCCACCTAGCCTCTTTCATCCTGTCTTACCTTACCGCTGCTCCGACAGATTAACGTTTCCTCTCTGCCGCACCTGCATGGAAAATCAAATCGATCTCCCTATGACTCGTCGAACGTTGGACTGCCCTCATACCGACGCCCAACGTTCCTTGACAGGCACCTGGTGTTCTCCTGAAGTGAAAAAAGCCCTTGCCCTGGGATACCGATTGATCCAGCTTCACGAAGTGTGGCATTTTGAGCAACGTCGAGAAGGATTGTTTAAAGATTATGTGGATACTTGGCTCAAGGCTAAAGAAGAGGCCTCTAAATACCCTAGCCACGTCGTCACCCTCGAGGATAAACGTGCCTACTGCGACCGGTATCATTAACGTGAAGGTATTCCCATCGACGTCGACGTCAAGGGACTCAATAAAGGAAAGCGTGCCGTGGCCAAACTGATGCTCAACAGCATGTGGGGTAAGTTTGGCCAACGGTTGGATAAGACTCACGTGAAAGGATTTACCCGAGCCCAAGATTTACAAGATTTCTTAGCCTCGGGGAAATACACCATCCGGTACGTCAGTCCCTTGACGGAAGACAGAGTGGAGGTCCACTACCGCGAACATCAAGAGATGATCGATGTGAACCCTAATCTCAATATCTTTGTAGCGTGTTTCACTACCTGTTATGCGTGTCTTCGTCTCTATGAAGCCCTCGAACTCCTTCAAGACCGCGTCCTCTACTTTGACACGGATTCCATCATCTTCCTTTCCCATCCTACTGACCCTTCGCAAGATCCTGTCTTAGGGGATTTCCTCGGCGAATTCAAGAGTGAACTCGGACAGGCCGATGCCAACCACCCCGACGACGAGTACATCGTCGAATTCTGTTCTGGCGGGCCTAAAAATTACGGTTATGTCACCAGTCGCGGTAAACAGGAATGTAAGGTGCGCGGATTTTCGTTAAACGTGGAAGGCAGCCGTCAATTAAATTACACTCTAATGAAAAACAATATCTTCCAAGAACTGAGTCAAGATCCTGATGTTCCTCGCGACCCTTTGACTCACCCCGTCCGTCAAGCCCACACCATCCAACGCCATTCAAAAACTTATACGTTAGTCACCGAACCTCGTAGTAAACTGTATCGTCTGGTCTTTAGTAAACGTGTCCTTCCTTTTCATCATCCTCAACTGGACCCTTACACTAGTTTTCCTTATGGCTACCGATTCCCCCAACAAGAAGAACCTATGGACACTCTTTAAAGAGACATTTAAACTTTGAATTGCTATTGAACGTTGAACTATATTTTTAAATAGAATTGATATTGAACTTATTAGTTAGGATTAAGATTAAGTGTATATAACAATTATGCATACATTAAAGTTTTCCTTAGCAATGGGTTTGTTTATTTCTTATGCTAATCTCCTTAGCAACACTATATTTACTCTTGTATGAATACATTAAAACTCCTTAGCAACGGGATGTAAACAAAATAAAGCCTTCTGATTGGAGGGTTTCCCTAGCAACAATTCCTGTGAACCTCTGCATATCACTACTTTTGAACAATCAAAAGTGATTTTGTATCTAACAAATATAATAAAACGAGTCTTCGATGTCGAGCCAAACTATTGTACACAACGAAATATAGAGATTAGTGAGAGGAGAGGCTGGGCACTTCGACAAACAAAATGCCATAAACGGTATTCGGCAAAAGTCAAAAACTACTTGCTTGAGCTGTTTTTAATTGGTGAAGAAACAGGCAGAAAAGTGACGCCTACAGAAGCTTCCCGCCGAATGAGCAGGGCTCGGAATGAAAGCACAGGGGGACGATTGTTTCTAAAGGAAGACTGGCTAACTGCGCACCAAGTTTCCAGTTATTTTTCTAGGCTGTCTTCCTTAAAGAGGGGTGGACGACTACCAACGAGATTAGAAACAGATGACGGAGATGACGAAGAAGACGAAGCAGCCATTATGGAAGTGATACAACAAGCAGTCTTTACAGAACTCATTTTATAATATGTTACCACTGCTCCCCATTCCCCACTCCAGAAACTACAAAAGGACTGGGTCCAGTTACCCAAACAATCCCAGAAATCAATGCTGCAAAAATGTATTGTTTACAAAAGTGACATAA
>JAOEJH020465670.1:1813-18347 GCA_025448215.2 Palythoa grandis
TAGTAGTACAGTTGAGCCCCGTTTTTTCGAACTCGGTTGTTTCGAAGTCCCCGTTATTCGAACTAATATTTGTTTCCCTTGGTTTTGCACAATAAAAGGCACTATTTCGAACTATTTTCTCTTTCCCTGGGGACCTCGAAATAACGGAGTTTAACTGTAGTCATTTTACTGATGTCGGACGAAATGTTACTGCTTTTCTGAAGAGACCGTCGTTGTTGACGTATTCTTCCTCTCGCTTACGAGATTTTGTTGTGCATTTTTTTGTTTATCAAAATCTCTGTTACTTTTATAAAGTTTGCAGCAGTCTTCATTCATCAGACATGCGTGCTGTAGAAAGTCAAAAGTAAAGTGTAAAGGTGATTTTATGGAAAATACGTTAATCAGGTGCCGAATATATAGTCTAACATAATAGAGAATACGAGTAGCCGCTGCATACTGAACAATTATTCCTTGAGCCCGAATGGGCTATTGACTCGGAGACCATGAGGGCGAGAGGAATAATTGTTTTAGTAAAATCCAACTAGTTGGTCAAGTTGAAAATAATTTTTATTTATTTTGCCGTGAAGATACGAATCAGCCATCATTGTTTGGACTTCAAAGCCGGCGTTTTTCGCTACTAGTGGGATATAACGTATAGCCTACTAATAGCTCAGCCAATCAGATCGCAGCATTGATAATAGATTTTACTAATAATTGTTATTATTACACTTATTCACCATCCATTATATAACATACTTTTTATCATAATCATTCACTTTGCTAATGCAATAAATCTGTGATAGAAATGCAGGTTTTACCAATTAAAGCTGTATTTACCAAAATTAAAGCTGACAATTTTAGTTTAGGGTCTTAAGTCCTTACCACTTCATGAAAGTAACACAAATATATTGCTAGCTTGTAGATTTCATTTCTGACAAAACTAAGTGAAGTCACAAAACGTAGTATAGTTTCACACCGAGTGTCCAAAGAACACGATACGTAGGCGTTGGTTTTCATTTAAGTACAGGAAGGGATTTAGTTGTTTTCTCAGCTAACTTTACACCACTATGCTCTTAGTTTGGCTAAACTTTAACTTACTAGCAATGAAGGAGACGTGCTGCACCCTAAATTCAAGTTCAGAGCTACGGTACTGAATGCTTGTATGTTAAACTGTGTACTTCATTTTCAAATATAATACAATTTATCTCTGCTGCTACAATCCGGCATTTGTAATCAGAAAATTACATCCAAAACAACACTAAGTATTTCTTTTGTGCCAACTAAACTCTATCTGGTTTGACAGTGTTGGGAATTAATAAATTCAGTTTGAACATGGATGGTGTTAGAGCAGTTGATAGAAAATACCTGGTTATCGTTGCAAAGCAATGGAGTTGCCCCAGTGGAAGCTTCATAAATGATAAGCCGAGAGCAGGGCCAGTTACAGATTGTGTCACTCCTACTAGTTTGTTCTGTAACACTAAAACTGGTATCAATAATTTGGCCATCCCCCAATTTGCAATAAGCATTAATTTAAAAGAGAAAAATCAATTTAAGTTCATTTTCCCCTTCAAGGAATAAGAAAATTTTATTCTAGCATTTGTTACCATCAAAAACAAAATAGAATTAGTTTGCAAAAATTTATGTTCGGCAAGAATTTACTGCTGATCTTTTCCAAGTGTTCATAGCCTTCGGCAAGGCTTAGTGAACTGTAAAGTTGCCCTGCGAAAAATAAACAACGTGGGAATCGGTGTATCTGAAGAAAGTGAATTTATGAATTGCAATCTGTTTCAGAAAATGCAACGAGCAAAGGCAGGGAATGGATATTGTTTATAGCATGTACAAAGAAAATTATTTAAATATTCTCAAATTAATAAACATCTGCTTAACGGGTCCCTTTTCATGTCTTTTGTGTTGGCAATAATATCTTCGTAGAAGCGTGACATTGTATAGAGTAAAGTTTGTTTTTTATTGACTTCACCCTATGCCTATAAAAAGCCTCGCTGCCTACAGCAACTGCAGAGTGGCCGAACAGCTTGACGAACAAGTTGAATATGTGCAGCGTACAAGAAGAGCTGGAGTCTCTCTTGTTGAACGAGGAAGAAAAATCTGACTCGGCTGCAGATGAAAAGAAAGGCAAAAAGAAAATAAAACGACGAGGCCCAAGGCTAACAGGAATAAGTAAGCAACGGCGTGTCGCTAATGCAAGAGAACGAAAGCGAGTTCATATTCTAAACTCGCAGATTGACGCACTTCGCAATTTATTGCCACTACTACCGCATGAAAAAAAGCCAACTAAAACTGAGACAATCTGGAGGGCGGCTACGTACATATCCTTCTTAACCGAGGTACTTGAGTCTTCAGAAACTGGAAGTGAAGTTGCAAAGGACGAAGACTGTCTCAATGACGAGAGACAACTATTGGCTAATACTTGGCAACAACTTTTTGACTTTGATGGTAAGGACATTTCCATCTCGTAGATTAAAATGTAAAAGATAATCATCTCTAATTGAATTTTTATGCCCTTGCGTGTCATTATTCCTTTGTTGCGGAACCTTTTTGTTTCTTAATCTCTAAAATTCACTTTTTTCAGTTGACTCGGAAGACGGAGAATTTGATGACAGTTCGCTGGAATCAATTAGTGTGGAAGATATTGTCGATTTTGCAGGTAAATATTATAATCTGGATGTTCGGAAACTTTTTTCGTTCTTAGCCTTAGTTATAAATGACATTTAGACTTTAGAGGTAGAAGTTCATCAAAATTTAAGAAAACGTACAGAGATAAATTTGATGGTAATTTTGTTGTTACCCTCTTTTGTAAGATTCTTTCATTTTCTCGATAATTAGGACGAATAATAGCTGCTGATTGATTGTTATATTTTGTCCACATGTTTTAGATAGTCAAGGTGCCTTGGATGCACACTTCACACCCTTAAATTGCCCCTGTTAGGATGACTTTCACGGATTGCGTTGAATGTTGCTGACTCCTTGGTGTCATGGTAGCTGACAGCAAAACCTTGGCTCTCTGTTCTCGTATTGTTTTAAGAGAAGAAATGACGCTCAGCCAATTAACAAATGCCGCATTAAACTGGCTGACAACGTTACATTAACAATTTAGTATTAATCAACCGTAAGAACTAATTGGCCCAGCATATTCACTTTTATTTTAGAATTAAGAATTAAACAAATATTCAACGCTGCAATAAAATATTGCCTCCCATGGTGGGCATGACAGTTTTGAATCACGAGCTGTTTAAAAACAGCTTCGTTTCCAATTATGGTATTTAGTGCATGCTTGTTCTAGCCACCTGTTGTATTTGTAATCACAACAAGGTTTTTCCATTCTGTATCAGAATGCTAGACTATTCAAATAACAGTCCGTTTGGACTCGGCGGTTACTTCGTATTAAAGAAGTGTAAATTTTTTTTGCTTTACTCAAATATATGATAAATAAAAACGGAAGCTTCCGCTGCCTGGTCGTATTGTGTTCTATCTTTCTGGCTGAGTTTAACTGATTAGTTGAGATTAGCAGTGAATGAAATTTAAAATTGATAGTAATAAACATAGAAGTTTAATTTAAATTAATCAAAAACGGTTTATAATCTGAACAGAAAACACCTCTTTGTCTAACTTGGCTATCTACTTACCGATGATTAAAGCAGCTTGAAAAACATAACTGATTTCGATAGGTATCGCTACTTGAACTTCCATTAGTTGCGAATGAGGAAAGCCTTTGTGTATCAGTTTTTTTGAAAGATCAATATGAGTAATCTCAAACAGCCCCGATATTTTTGATGAAGCCTGAGATCTACAATATGCAGCAGGACAATTGTAAAACTGCTTCTGAACAAAAATGATGTTAGTTTCAATTCTAAATTGAAACTTTCAGTATCAGACCTTTTTGCTATTATTTTGTGTTGGTATAAGGAGTTAACAGATGGCGTTGGTTGGTATAAAGGCAGCCTGATCGCCTGGTTTAAGGCAAAGCTGATGCAAAGCACTAACACGCCTCAAAGAACATGTCGTATAAATGTTTTCTGCTAAACTTAATTCGATTTATTTTTTGCATTTGATATTCTTGCCGAACAAGATTGATATGCTTAGCATCCTGACTATTAGCTTTAGTGACACCTCAGTTATAAACAGTATCTCCAACCAGAAAAGAAACGCAACATACTAAAAAGACGCTTAGTTTTGTAGCGAGGTTTATCTGGGAATAATACTTTCTAGATAAAATGAAATGGTATATCTTTAGGTATCTTTAAATAATGTCAAGTATTTACTAATTGCCAAGAGGGGCCGTAATTGATAGTAAAATTAACCTGATTAACCTGAAAGATGTGCCCGATAAGAACCGACCAGCAAACTTCAGTCTTCTTTATTGCTAACAAATAGGCAAGGAAACTTATGATACTACTACTAGTTACGAACGGAGAACTGTTCAATTAACAGTTTTTTCAAACTGTATTATTTGTAAGTATTTCGATAGAAAGGTCGATCGTTATAATAATTAATTTAATTAAGGCATCAGTGGATTGCTTTAAATAAGTTTGTTAAAATTAGTTCAGTATCAATATCTCCAGCAGAATCTTGGTTAAATCAGTTGTTGGACTAAGTGCTAGACTTGTTGAGGTAATTAGTTTTCCAGCTCCTGATCATCTCCATGAGTTTAGAGCTTTGTTAATTGTTTAGAAAAGCCCTACGGCGTTAATTGGTTCCCTATAACAGACTATGTGTTTGAATAACGCAGAACTGCAATATTTTGTTACCCCTCACTTGCTTTATTGCACGGAAAGAACGAAGTATCAGTGTTGTTTGCAGCTGTGGAAGAAGCTTCTCGAGTCTTGGTTTATACTACGAGCCTGTTTATTATTTTTGTAGTTGCTTAAGCTACACAATTTCTATTGATATGGTATTTCCAGATAAGATTTTTATTTATTTTCTTTTGTGAAGCCGGTGATGAAGTAGGAGGAAGTGACAGCCCCCTTCCAATGCTACCTAACGTGCTAAATTAACAACACAAAGTATGCGTGTTTGTTCAATGTTTTACTCTCTTTATCAGCGCTGTTTACACTGTACGCTATATAAATAAAGTGGTCAAACAGTAGATTTTGCTTTTCGGACTCTAGTTTTAAAATCTCTAAAACAAGTAGTAGCTAATTAAGTCATTTATATATTTACATGATTTACGACTACAAAGTTCGTGACCGAGTCTGGTAGGTGTAGGTGTTTAACAAAATTTGCGCTTTGTTATGTTCTGAGTTGTTCTACATTGAATTATTTGAGAACAAACTAACAGAGCCTTGCAGGTTTTCAGTGTTGTGCAAAGACCCCCTGTCGGGCTGAAGACAATCCCTTCAGGCATTTTGCGTACTTTAGCTCTATCAGACCGCTTGAAATTAGAAACACTTGAATTATACTTGTTTAATTCCGAATAACGACGTCGGTGACGCCCAGCGAAAATGGTCTTAAATTAACATCAGTACGGCTTTTAAATACCAAATCAATTTGACTAGGAAAAGGTTTACTGTTTAAGTGATGAGCTGTGGTTATTGTGGACTAAAGATCACAGCACAAGAACTCGCAGGCTTTTGTTCTTATGATACATAATTATTTTTATTTTAGAATACATAGTTTCACCATATTATATCAGTTTAATGTCTGAGGTTTTTATTGTCATTTTAAAACTGCAAGTATGACATGTTGCTTCAGTCATTCTGTCCATGTTGTTTAGCTTCTTTCTCAATGTGCCAAACAACAAGACATATATTGTCATGTTGCAATTCAGACTGTTTCTGTTTGTGAGCACTTCTTGATATAAAAAATTAGGGATAGACCCGTAAGCGTTTCAAAGGCACGAACGTAATTACGTTCCAATTCCCGAGTAGTGGCTGATTTTGCTGTCAGCTTACTCCAGATAATCGTTGACCACGTTTGCTTGGTATCTTTTGGAACAAAACCTATGTATAATTCTTTTCTTTCTGATTCTTTTTGTTCCAATACTTCGTCAATCAAGACAAGAAAGTAAATATTGCGAAAGTCAGAAAACGATTATCGCCATATCGGTGAGTGACAGCGGTATCGCTGGCAATAAAAATTTCTTACGCATGGAATGTAAAGCACTTTTCTTCACTGCAAACTAGCCAACTAATATCCGGTATAATCTATGTGCCAAATCACTTTACTCGTCTTGAGCCGTACTAAAAGTTATTCTGGGGTCTCGGACTCAGCTGCCATCAACACCAACCGGCGTTTTGCTTATTAAACTCAGCTTAATAAAATTTGAAATAAAGTGATCCATCTTGCTCACTACTTAATGTGAATTTTATGTGATTCAAAGTATAGGAGATCGGGTTGTTTTGCTTAAAAAGCTGCTTCGTTTCATCCCTAATTTAAAGAGCAATTTCTTTATCAAGGAAAGATATACCTGTTCGTTTAAAATCCAAGAAAATAAAATTACAAAATCGATCTATATAAGGCTAGGAAGAAGAGCATGGATTAAAAAATTAATATTATTAATCGGCTTCTGAGCAGCTTAAACGGCGCGCCCACTTCTGCATTAATGATTTTCAGCCACGTTGTGGTAGCATGTTGGCATGCGCATTTATCGAGATATTAATCTCTGCTAAATAAAAGTATAAAACATAGTCGCTAAGAATAAATTTTCTGACTCTATCAGCTGCGCGGTTGAGATATAAAGCTACTTTACAGTTTAGATCTTGTCGAAAACACGAAAAAAGTTGACTGCGTCTTGTGGCATAGCAGTTTAAAAGCATTTTAAGATTGCGTAATTAACGAAAGTTCTTCCCGTCGACATTCAAAGTTAGAATGCAATTTGCATAAGACTACAACGACACTCTATGTGGTCCAGGTTTTAATAATGTTTATGATTTCTTTTTGCATTTGTTGTGACTCGAAGATGTTTGAAACGAAGCATTGAGCGGACATTTTATGATTAAGAATAATAACGTTAGACCTTGAACCTATATTTTCGCCCTTCTTCTAATTGCAAACTAATTGCTGTCTGTCAAAAGGGAAACTAGCTCAGGTATTTAATTATCATTCGAAATAATAACTGTTTTGGAAACTGAGGTAACTATAGATAATGAATTTGCTGATTAACGTTTAATTGTCTCCTCCAGAAAGCTTCTAAACCAAACGAGCTATTTTGGGACTATATTTCAAATCATGCGAAACTCCGTCAAAGGAGAGAGACGCGTGCATCCGCCTGTTGGAAAGATTTGCCAAATTTCATGAAGGATGAAACGCAGTCGGTCATTAAACTCGCCTCCGGCTGAGCACGGCACGGGCCGTCGATCAGCCGTAGATACACCAATGTTCTTGTTTCTTTTTTTATAACGAGTTTGTGGAAATTTTGTTACTGGTTGGCTCTTTCAGTTTGTGCACGGGTGGCGAGTGTGTTCCAACATAATAGCAAAATACAGCATGTGCCCGTGAAAGTCATCTAAAACCGAGAGTACAGCAAGTGACTTTACCTCATTTTGTTCGACCTTTCATAGTACAAACGTCTTCTCTAAAATGTTTTAGGAATACTTCAGTTAGTCCAAAGGGTTAAGAGCAGCGTCCTGTAATAAAAACGGTAAGTTTTAATTAGTTTGTTACAAAGTTCTCTATTCCGAGAGCGGTTTCCAGCGTTCCCCTAAATCTGCATTGATTGTGAAAGCACACTTGACTGAATCTATTATGTGTAAAACAGAACTGGTCGGCTGTAAAATACTTCTAACGTCACGCCAAGGTGAAATTAGGCGAAACCTTTCTAGACGAAAGCGTCCATTATTTCTTAAATTCGTTGTGGTGACAATGTAATGAGATATAAACATCAAAAGTTTGAACAATAGAAACTGTTTTTCAGTTAAGTGTTTACTTTAAACATTTCACGATTCGTCGAAGCACATCCTGTTGTGTTTATCGGTTTTGTTGTCATGCCTAATCGAGATTAAAGCTTGAATTTTAAAGCTAAAAATCAAGAACTGCCAAGTTATTAGAACAGCGTGGTCAAACTAAACTGCAAATTAAATATAGCGCTTGGGGACAATGGAGGTTGGGCTGCGGCAAAGCATGCCTTTTTTATATCGACAAAACGGGCCAAAACACATTCTCATCTATTTATTGTTTACCGCTAACCTTTGACATTTACTTGTTAGTATGGTTTCCCTGAAACAGTTGATATTCCACGTGTTTGGTCGAGGCTTCATTTGAAAAAAAAAACCTCAAAGCGTTGAAATCGAAAATGCCAGAACTTTGTCGAGAGTGTTGATCATGAACAAGATGCCTTCTCTTTTTTTGAAATAGGTGGTAGTTCAGTACGGCATTTATGAAATGCCTAACCTCATTATTGGCGTTTAAAACGCAAAACAAAAATTTAAAAGGCTATTATTTTATGTAACTTGTCCGATAAAACAGTTTTTCCTGTCACCTTTAAATTTGCTTGACGGAACGAGGACTCACAAATATTAAATCATATTTCAGGATTCGAGAAAAATAATGAGATTTGGGTTGGGACGAATAATGGATAACAAGAGCTAACAGAATTTCTTTTCACCGTAGAAATAAAAAGATATTAAAAAAAGAGAAAAAAATATTTGATAAAGATGTGTATTTGAGTTCAAGACTGAGTGGAAACAGAAAAATTGAGCCGAAACTCATCCGACAAAAGTCCTATAAAAAATTTTTTGTGTTAATCCATTTCTCAATTTAATGGGTTTTGCTTCATGCAATTGCGCATTGTATGGGACACAGTTGAAGAGACCTTCATATTTTATGATCAATTTGTTGGAGCTATCCTACATACTGTAGCTTACTGCACAGTGGCTAAAGAGTTTAGAAATGGGAGTTTACCGCTGAACACAGTGAGTTGGTTTGCATAATAAATTTTTTTCAGTGAATTCTCTTGTTCTCGCTTTGAACATACAACTTGTAAGCTATACTTGTTGCAAAATATTATTTGTATCTAACAGCATATAACAACATTAACCCAGATATTTATTTATTTGATTGCAAACTCTCTGCCTAGGATTCTTCGGTAAAATACTTAATAGAAAGGGAACAGAGCTGATATTCACAATACACGTAATTATGTAAAATTATAGATACTTAATTTTTCTTTATTACTGGCAGTGGCATGTTCAACTGCAAAAAAGGTGGTTAGTAAAAACCTAGGGGAAAGTATAAAAATGATTGATAGCTGACGGCTGATTGTGCTAGTTTTGTGCCATGAAGGAAGTTCGATTGGAGGTCTTGGCACGTTAACCGCTTTACACAGCGACCTACTAGCAACTTCTTACATTTTACGCAAAAGTTGCAATGTGCTTTTATGAAACGTTTTTCCACGAAAGCACAGTTCTTTGTTTATTTGATCTGTGTTAATTTACAGTAGTTTGTCTACCGCTAGTTAAAAGGCGATTTTCTCCGCTGTCTCGATGTGAGAGCATCATGCTCAACTATGCATAATTAATTGTATTGTATAATGTGGTCGATCTTAGTGTTATTCCTCCAGAAAATTTGATTAAGAGAAAACGTGACTAAAAACTGAAATGCTAACGATTGAACTTAAATATGTTTGGAATAGAAGTCAAGAGAAATGATCAGCCAACAACTTTGTTAGGTTTCTGGAAAGCAAAACAAAGCCTTGCTTAGATTATACCGAAATTTTTTTATTCAGCTTGTCAGTAGAAAAAGATATCAGAAACAGATCTAACGTTTTAAGATAAAATTTTTCCCTCAAGGATACTGACCTTAGACCCCCAACGTAGAATTTTCATCAAAATCTTAATTAGAACTTTTCTCGTACAGGCCAACAAGTAATGCCTAACTTTGCCAGTTCCTTACACGAGAACGCAAAAAAACTGCTCCCAAAACAAACAAACAAATACACTTAAATTCTTTCTCAACACCATCGAGTTTATTGCTTTAGAGTTAGAGCCTATGTGGGCAGATCACGGTGCACCTGTAAATTGGAACACTAAACTTCAGAGTTTTTTTTCTCATTGTCATGACACTTTTATGTCCTGGGATGAGGTATTCAAAGAAGATTATACATTCAAATGTGAGATATTTGTTGTTACCGATCGGGTAAATGGCAGCATTTGTTAGAAATAAACTTGGAAACAGAAAAATAGCATTTTTAAAATCTGTTGGTAGGAAAGATTGTTAAGGCTCTTCGCTTTTACTGCTCAACATCCAATATACTTTTTGAATGTTTTAGGAACGTCGATTAGATTTTATTTTTAAGTTTTAACATCTGAAACAAAAAGACCTTTAAACCAGAAAAACATTTGCAAAGAGAGAGAAGAGTTTTTGCTAATGCTCTTCCAAAACATATATACAATATGACACCCGGAATGTGTTAACTTAAAAGAGACCGACAAGCGAGTTTCCCGCTGGGATAGTGGGTCGAGACGAGCAGGGGAAGGTGAATATTCTCACTGCCTACTTACCTATAAACCCCAAAGACCAAGAATCGATCACCTCATATATCGCAAAATACATTAACTGATTATGCAGTTTCGTTTCACTTGCGTTTGTACCTATGATTCATTTTAATTTCTTCTTCAGTATCTTTCGGAGTCCATGAATAGAGTGATTGTTTTGAGGGTGTGTTACTCAGTGAGTCATGAATCCAATTTGCTCACATACAATTTCATACTGATAACCAAATACGTATTTGCCCGTCTTTAAAACACCTCTGACATTGATAGCCTAGTGGTTATGATATTGTAACCCTTTAACAGCTGCTAACTGAAGAAAACTGCCGTACATTCCACGCATAACAACGATATAAGCACTGGAATGTAATAACTAGGTAAAGGTAATAAAAGCTCCTGTCTATAGGTGGGGCGATACTTAACAATTTGTGGAATTGAATCAAAACTTTAATTTTTTTATGACGGTTTGTTTCTTTATTTTAGAAGAAGCAAATGGAACGCTTCAATTAACGGAACAAAGAATTTAGACAACAACAAGAATTTTTTAATGGTTTTAAAATCTCAAAAACGGTAGTAAACTAGCAATCAGGCAGTGTATCATTCGGTCAAGTGTTGTCAGTAAAGAGGTTTTAAGCATTTTGTTCCACATTCACTTTGCTTTAAACATATTTAGTTTTGCCCAGACATTTCTACACTACCGTTCTTTATTACCACATGCATTTACGAAACAAACCAGCAAACTGTGCAAATATCCTTACGTAGGAGGGCCCCTGGCAATGATTGAGATGCATAAACCTATTTCTACCATAGCTCAAAGTCCATAAACAGTATAATAACTAACAAAATTTCTAATAAATTAGAAAACATTAGAAACATTATAGAAAACTCAAACATTAATTTAAATGAACTGTGAACTAGAAGTTTTAAGCAACCATTAACTGCCAAGTGTCTATAAAGTGCATCAGGTGGCTTGTAGTATGTGTTGGTCAAATATCGAAACATTAAGAAATTATAAAGGCAATTTTCAGGTGTGAGACTATTTTCGTCACCTAAATTTTGCTCTTTTTTGTCTAATTATTTCTTAAGTATGTAAAAACAACATGTAGATCTAATGAAGCCGATTGCAGAATTTCACACATATTAGGCATCCCACCGATGATCAGTCACGACGTTAGATGTACATATAGTTGTCTGTTCAGGTGTATGTTGTCAACCAGATTTTTCATAATCAAGCTGGCGAAAAAGTTGACTTGTAAAATTGACGTTCAGTTGAAACTGACACTTATCACTTTAGATATGCGTATAAAGCATATGTAATTACTGCTGAAAAGGCAGCTCATCCATGATTAAGTTAAACTCGTCGAATCTTTTGAAAATATTCATATTTAGTTGAAAAGGTGAGTAGAAAGAGCACGAGCAGCTTCGGGAGAAGCTAATCATGGATCTCAAAATTGATTTCGAAATAGCTTTTTATGCTTCTGTAGGAGGTATAAACAATAAAAATGTTCCTTTTACTTGCGAGGATAAGACCTTTTTACATGTTATGATAAGAACCCCAGTGAGGCTTGAGAAACTGAGCCAAGAAAGGAAAGAGAAGCTGAAGATTTAACTGAAATTGTAGCACTGATAATATTAACAATAATGATGATAATAATAATAATAATAATAATAATAATAATAATAATAACACTAATAATAAATGATAACTGATGAGAGTAATAAGAGTAAGAATAATATATAAAAGCACTTCATTTTCTCATGAAACAACTTTCCAAGTTACAATGCTAAGAAATAAATTAACATTGTATAACCTTATCAACAACCAGAAATGAATAAGATTTAACAGGAGCCAACCAAGGGGAGCCTCTATCTCCCATACTTGGTCTTGGAGTCAACCCTTTCCCGAGTACTTCTATTAAAAGAACGCCTCCCAGGGGAGGTTTCACACGCCCACAGTTGAAAGACCATATAACCACTAATGCAGACCACCTATAAGTTCGCTAACCCCACGAGTATTCACGCGCATACATATTCCATAGGGAAAAAAGGCGTTCTTAAAATAGATCTACTCGGGAAAGGGCTGACTCAAGAAATTAGAAGAGGCGCCCCTTGATGGGCTCGTGGATTTAATTATATTTGAAAAGACATCATTTTAAAGATATATTTTTTAACCACTAGGGTTTAATGCGTGGTAGAACTTCAAGTTCCATAGTTCTTCTGGGATACAACTGGGATGCACTTGTAATATCAGTTTCCCAAAAACTAGCTCTTGATGTTTTAGCGGCATGTACTAAAACCAGGAACATCGGAACACCCCGGAACACCCTTAAATCTAACCCTATCCCTAACCCCAACCCTAACTCCAACCCTCACCCTAACGCTAACCCTAACCCTAACCCTATCCCTAACCCCAACGCCAAACTCTAACTCTAAAGCCTTAGGTGTTCCGTGGTGTTCCGGTGTTCCTGGTTTTAGTACATGCCTGTTTCAACTAATTCTTAGCTTGCTTTAATCAAATTATAACTTAACCAAACTTTTCAATCCTTTATACCACATGGATGACGTCAGTGATTCTAAAGGTGATGCTCTAACCACTAGACTATGACTACAATTGCATTCGAAATGATAAAAATTTAATGTTTAATACGTCATGGATTTCTAACGCATGCTGAAAATTGATATCTTCTTATATTCACACTTATTAATTCTATTTCATGAACACCACTAAAGTAATTACTTTTGTGCAATGCAAAAATTTTGTTGTGAAACCACAGGCCGACCAGGTTAGACTCTTGCGGCTCTTGTGGTTGTTAATCGGAGCATGCGGCGAGCTGGTCGCAGGAGCAGGTGATATGCAAGTTTGAGATTTGCGAGTGTTCAACTAGTCACTTTGTGATGTGCGAATTTGCACATACGTAACATTGTGACAGGGAGCTGGTGATATGCAAGTTCGAGATTTACGGGTGTTCAATTAGTCACTTTGTGATGTGCGAATTTGCACATATGTAACATTGTGATAGGGAGCAGGTGATATGCAAGTTTGAGATTTGCGAGTGTTCAACTAGTCACTTTGTGATGTGCGAATTTGCACAAATGTAACATTGTGACTGTCAGCTGGTGATATGCAAGTTCGAGATTTACGGGTGTTCAATTAGTCACTTTGTGATGTTCGAATTTACACATGTGTAACATTGTGATAGGGAGCTGGTGATACGCAAGTTTGAAAATTGCGGGTGTTCAACTAGTCACTTTGTATTGTGCGACTTTGCACATATGTAACATTGCAACACGGAGCTGATGATATCCAAGTTTGAGATTTGCGGGTGTTCAACTAATCACTTTTTGCTTGCATATCACCAGCTCCCTATCACAATGTTACATATGTGCAAATTCGCACATCACAAAGTGACTAGTTGAACACCCGTAAATCTGAAACTTGCATTTCACCAGCTCCCTATCACAATGTTACATATGTGCAAATTCGCGCATCACAAAGTGACTAGTTGAACACCCGCAAATCTCAAACTTGCATATCACCAGCTCCCTATCACAATGTTACTTTTATTCAAATTCGCACATCACTAAGTGACTAGTTGAATACCCGCAAATCTGAAACTTGCATATCACCAGCTCGTTACCACAATGTTACATATGTGCAAACTCCCACATCACAAAGTGACTAGTTGAACACCCACAAACCTCAAACTTGTATATTACGAGCTCCCTATCACAATGTTACATATGTGCTAATTCACACATTGTTGAGTGACTAATTGAACACCCGCAAATCTCAAACTTGCATATCACCAGCTCCCTGCCACAATGTTACAGGTGTTTAAATTCGCACATCACAAAGTGACTAGTTGAACACTTGTAAATCTCAAACTTGCATATCACCAGCTCACTGTCACAATGTTACATATCTGAAACTTCGCACATCACAAAGTGATTAGTTGAACACCCGCAAATTTCAAACTTCCATATCACCAGCTCCCTATCACAATGTTACATAAGTGCAATTTCACACATCACGAAGTGATTAGTTGAGCACCCGCAAATCTCAAGCTTGCATATCACCAGCTCCCTATCACAATGTTACATATATGCAAATTCGCAAATCACATAGTGACTACTTGAATAATTGCAAATCTCAAAGTTGCATATCACCAGCTCCCTATCCCAATGTTACATATGTGCAAATTCACACATCACAAAGTGACCAGTTGAGCACTCCCAAATTTCAAACTTGCATGTCAGCAGCTCAGTAAGACTAACTTGCATATGTGAAAATTCGCGCATCACAAAGTAACAAGTTGAGCACCCGAAAATCTCAAACTTGCATATCACCAGCTCGCTATCACAATGTTACTTATGTGAAAATTCGCACATCACAAAATGACTAGTTGAATACCCGCAAATCTCAAACTTGCAGATCACCAGCTCCCTGTCACAATGTTACATATGTGCAAATTCGCGCATCACAAAGTGACTAGTTGAACACCCGGAAATCTCAAACTTGCACATCACCAGCTCCCTATCACAATGTTACATATGTGTAATTTCACACATTAGTAAGTGACTAGCTGAACACCCGCAAATCTCAAACTTGCATATCACCAGCTCCCTTTCACAATGTTAGATATGTGCAAATTCGCACATCACAAAGTGACTAGTTGAACACCCGTAAATCTGAAACTTGCATTTCACCAGCTCCGCATGCTCCGATTAACAACCACAAGAGCCACAAGAGTCTAGCCTGGTCGGCCTGTAGTAAAACTTATATTCATCCATGAGGTGGCCCTAGTATATACTATAGAAACTTAGTGTTCTCAACCCGCTGTACATGTAGCAGGTTGGTTAACCCGCTATTGCGGGTTGGTATTTTTGCCATTTACGTGGTGCCGGTGCCTCTTATAAGCTTTATGTCCAAAGCACCGAATATTGCCCTTCTGGGAAGAAAGTATGGTAAGTGAACAAAAGCACCGAATAATACCCCACTGGGCTAATAAAAGGAAGTTGGGTAAGTGAAAAGCCAAGCACCGAACATTACCCGATTGGGGTGAATAAAGGAAATGTGGTAAGTGAACGAAAGAAAGTGAGCTACAACTTAAGTGAACATGAAGGGCCCAGCAAGAACACTGAATAAAATGTGAGCAAGTGGGATAGATTACCAAATACCTAGTTTTGTCTTCAGCCTGGACATTGTCTTTCCAAATATGTTGATAATGGTCAAAGTAAAAAGTTAGACAACCTTCTATACTGTCCTGGTAGATTTTAGATTACCATTCCCAAGCTCTCTTGGGAGTCATAGGAGATACTCCCTGGGAAATTTTAAAATTCAGGTTGTTCGCATCTTGGTTGGCGAAAAATCAGAGAGTTTAAAGCTAGTAATATTTGATTTGTTTTTAACTTAAATCGCGGCAATTTGCTGCTTTTGACAAGCTGTTCTTGTAATTGATAGGGATTTGCTTTCATTTCTTTCCTTTTTTTTCAAAGTGATCATCTTTATTGATGTTAAACTATATGTACAGCAAATATTCCAATACAACAAAACATAGAAGAAACAAAATTATGGTGGTGTAAAAAAAAAAACGACAGTCTCAGCGGCCATACTGCTTATTACTTAAGTAGCTAATAGTAAACTACAAAGAAGTGTAAAAAGGCTTCCATTTTCTAATAAATTCTATACGTTACTTTTCCATTTAAAATTGAGTTTTCTTTCTCTAAGAGAAAGAAAGCTTTTAATTTCTGTTTGAAAGGTGCTGCTTTCATTCCTTGACGTGGGGAGGGGCCCATCATTGGTTCCCGACATGGGCCGGTTTATATGGTTTGCATCTGTTTAGCATATGTAATCAAATGAAGAAAAATTCAATTTAGGAAAAATCAGCAAGAGTCTATCAGTTTTCAAAGGCTAAACGTACGAGTATTGCGAGTGCGATTTGTTGTCTTTAAAAAAAGACGAGAGCTAATTTCTTTTAAATATTCTTGTATATCTTTTAACAGATTTACAACACCTTTGTAGGCCGTGGAAGATATCATTATTGGATTTTGTTTGTGCCATTCAGGCCAGAACAATTTAAAATTTTTGTAATAAAACACTATAAAAATTTTGT